>NW_021026220.1:748128-777546 GCF_004153795.1 Camellia sinensis | reverse complement strand
GGACTAAAAAATGAAAATGACTAAGAAAATTGATTCAAAAGCAATTAACATACATAAGAAAATTAGTCACATTGCTTGCGCTTGGCCGGACGTGATGCCAAGTTTATTGTGTTAAGGCTTGTCTAAACACCAATTCATGATATTTTAGACAAATCTTGAAGCGTCACATATCATCCATTTCTTATTGATGAGAGTGATTTCAAATGGTTGATGGTTATTCAAAATATGAGTTAGAGATCTATCTTTAATGGCTTAATCTTTACGAAGATTCATTAATCTCTACAGAGGTTCATCGCCAACGGTATAATCTCTCTTTCATATTAAGAATTACTTCCTATTTGGCGCACTTCTCATTTAGTGGACATAATCGTCATCTTGGACTTAATGAATTAAAGAATGGAAAGGACTAACAAAAATTGCTAAAATGAATCAACTCACATAAAGAAAATAAAGTATATTGCTTGGATTTGGCCGGATGTTATGCCAAGTCTATTGTGTCAAGGCTTGCCTAAACATCAATTCATGATGATGTTTTAGATAAACTTTGAAGCGTCTCCATCTCCCTCTTTGACTTCAATCTATGATAGGAAGGAGGAGTGGTTCTATTCATTTATTAATTTTTGTCCAAATTGTACTCGAAATCATCAAGCAATCAACTTGCTCATTAATGATTTTAGAAACAATTCCACTATTCTCTTGAGGCTTTCCAATGAGAGAGAAGTGTGAAAGGGACAAACAGAATTCGGAACACCCTGTCTGCACTGTTTTCACCTCAGGCACGAATAAACATTGTCGGATTTATTTGAGCTCAAATCGATTGCGGGTCAGCCGGACCCCAATATATGGCAAACCGTACACTTTTGGTTAACAGTAGTGACTGCAATAGTGACTGAGGGTGAAATAGAACAGTTCCCAACAAGGCAAGGCAAACAGAGTCGCTTCCGAGGAGCATTACATGAGCATTGCATATGTATTGTTGTTATAATAAATTAGACAGCCCTTTTAATTATTTATTCATTTAGATTTGCAATAAATAGTTAATTTGGACACTCAAACATTCGAACCCTCTTGTGTGAGGGCGCAATTTTGTAATAATGTGTATGTCTTCCAACCCCACGTCTTTCTCCCTTTTATTTAATCGCTTATAATGGTTAGATTAGGGACATCATGCTTTATTTAGCATTATTCATGTTTGCATCCACTTGTCTTGCATGCACCGAGGCTCGGTTCATCATTTTAAATTGTTTGTTTACATACTTCTTCGAATACATGTTAAACTGCATACTATCAAATTGATTCATATGCCATATTAGTAGTTGAGCCTATTTAATTGCATATTGTATGTGTTGCATTAGCCATATTACATAGTTAGGATCATGCATTTTTCTAACTAGTTTCTCTTTTGGCTTAGAGTACAAGGTAAGTTTTTATGCTTTAGCACGTTACATAAGTGTGATTGTTGCTATGTCTAGCATGCTTGCCATGAGGCTAAATGCTTAATTGATAAACTGCATGAATGCCTGTGGATGAAGGCTATTTGCTTAAATTGGAATAATTTGAATAATGTTCATATGCGATCACTTTTTTAAGTGGTAAATATTCAAAGCACTTTTGTTTTTCAAAACAAACATGAATAAAGTATTCCAATATTTACAAAATTAGTCTATACTTGTATGCATCACATAGTAAAGTTAGCCTAATAATCGAAAAAAGAGCATATAATGTAAATAAGAATTGCATCATGATTAGTAAAGGCTGATCTTCGATCGGGTGACCGAGGGTGCTCAAATGCATTCATGACCTTTCCCTCTCGTACCTAAGTTCCTGAACCGAGACAATCTTGGTGATGATGGATAAGTGGCCTTCGGCACGAGTCATGGGTTTCCTAAATTTTCCAAAACAAAATATTCAGGTAGCGACTCTGTAAATCTGGAAAAGCAGTCAATTTTTGACATTTGATTCAAACATCGATTTTTCAAAAAGAATTATCGGATTTAGACTCTTTTTGTGTTTTCACTATTTCACATTGCACTTGTGAAATCAGATTCAGAACCACAGGTAGAGTCCGATACTATAAAGGCTTATTTATTTTTCGAAAAGGGGTGCGAAAAAGTCGAGCTACAGTTCCTGGCGACTCTGCTGGGAAAAATAGAGAACTTGACTTGAAATTCATGATGTGAAATTTTATCTACATTTATATGTTTCTTTACATTGCATTTGCATTGGTATGTCTAAGTCACTGTGTTTGCCATCTGCTATTCCTGAACGGTTTGTCGAATTGCGCCCTCACACAAGAGGGTTCGAATGTCTGAGTGTCCAAATTAACTATTTATTACAAATCTAAATGAATAAACAATTAAAAGGGCTGTCTAATTTATTATAACAACGATACATATGCAATGCTCGCGTAATGCTCCTCGAAAGCCACTCTGTCTGCCTTGCCTTGTTGGAAACTGTTCTGTTTCACCCTCAGTCACTATTGCAATCACTACTGCTAACCAAAAGTGTACGGTTTGCCATATATTGGGGTCTGGCTGACCCGCAATCAATTTGAGCTCAATAAATCTGACAATGTTTATTCGTGCCTGAGGTGAAAACAATGCAGACAGGGTGTTCCGAATTCTGTTTGTCCCTTTCACACTTATCTCTCATTGGAAAGCCTCGACAGAAGGGTGGCATTGCTTCTAAAATAATTAATGAGCAAGTTGATTGCTTGATGATTTCGAGTACAATTTGGACAAAAATTAATAAATGAATAGAACCAACCCTCATTCCTATCATAGATTGAAGTCAAAGAGGGAGGTGGAGACGCTTCAAAGTTTATCTAAAACATCATCATGAATTGATGTTTAGGCAAGCCTTAACACAATAGACTCGGCATAACGTCCGGCCGAATCCAAGCAATATACTTTATTTTTTTTATGTGGGTTGATTCATTTTAGCAATTTTTGTTAGTCCTTTCCATTCTTTAATTCATTAAGTCAAAGGTGACGATTATGTCCACTAAATGAGAAGTGCGCCAAATAGGAAGCAATTCTTAATATGAAAGAGAGATTATATCGTTGGCGATGAACCTCCGTAGAGATTAAGCCATTAAGCATAGATCTCTAGCTCATATTTTGAATAATCATCAACCATTTGAAATCATTGTCAATTTAAAGAAATAGATGATAGGTGACGCTTCAAGATTCGTCTAAAACATCATGAATTGGTGTTTAGACAAGCCTTGACACAATAAACTTGGCATCACGTCCGGCCAAGCCCAAGCAATATGACTAATTTTCTTATGTATGTTGATTGCTTTTACATCAATTTTCTTAGTCATTTGCATTTTTTAGTCCATTTGTCCGAAATAGGAAGTTGTTCATGGCATGAGAGAGATGTAATGCCCTGGTAATGAACCTGCGAAGAGATTAAACCATTTAGCACGGAAGATCTCCTTCTCATGCTAAAAACAACGTATATGAGACTTCAATTCGCCATTTTCAATTAGATTACAACAATATGCAATATAACAATAAATCAAAATAAAAGAGCAAAATAAGTTAGAAATTCAAGAAAATGAAAGGTTTGTGAAATTCACCTTCCAAGGAAATGATGAACTCCTTAGTTTACAGACTCCCTCTTGATCACCCTCAATTGTAGGAAGTGTGTTCTTAAATCCTTAGTAGCTACGGAAGCTTGGAAGTGTTTTGGCTCAAGTTTGAAATGTAGACAAAATTACTCTCTTGTCTCTTCTAACTCTCTTAATTCTCCTTCATCAAAAACCTCTCTTTGTTTTGTTGAGCCTTGCCCTCTTTATATAAGCCAAAACATATAATATAATAATATATGCCTAATCTTTAAAACAAAGCCAGTTTGAATGATGGCTTTGCTCTACCGCATATTGATGAGTTGGTAGACTTCACCGCAGGCCATGCATTGTTTTCCTTTATGGATGGGTTTTCCGGGTATAATCAGATTCTAATGGCTCCCGAAGACAGAGAGAAAACTGCATTTACTATGCCGTGGGAAACGTATTGCTACTGAGTCATGCCATTTGGCTTGAAAAATGCTGGGGCTACTTATTAGAGGGCTGCAACCACCATTCTGCATGATATGATCCACAAAGAGGTCGAAGTGTACGTGGACGACATGCTAGTCAAGTCCAAAGACCGAGAGGGCCACTACACCGTTCTGGAAAAATTCTTTCAATGGAACAGGGAATACAGATTGAGGTTAAACCTGCAGAAGTGCACCTTTGGTGTAACGGTAGGGAAAATATTGGGCTTTTTGATCACACAGAGAGGCATCGAGGTAGATCCTTCCAAAATCAAGGCCATCCTAGAAATGCCACCACCAAGAACTGAAAAGGAAGTGCGAGGCTTTCTGGGTAAAGTGCAATTCATAAGACGGGTTATCTCCAAATTAATCTTGACTTGTGAACCACTATTTGGTCTCTTGAAGAAAGGGAAGAAATTTCAATGGGATAATCGATGTCAATTCACTTTTGAGCAAGTCAAACAGTACCTCTAGAATCCGCCTGTGTTGTCGTCGCCAGAGCCCGGGAAGCCTTTGCTTTTGTATCTGTTAGTAACAGACACCACAATGAGATTCATGCTTGCTCAGGAATCTGAGGATAGGGTGGAGAAAGCCATCTATTACTTGAGTAAGAAAATATTGGATTACGAAACTTGCTACACCCCGTTAGAGAAAGCTTGCCTAGCCTTGGTATGGGCTACCAGGAAATTGAGGCACTACTTGTTAGCTCACTCTGTAATTCTGGTTTCGAGATTAGATCCTATCAAATATCTCTTTGAGAAATCAACGCTTACGAGTAGGTTAGCTCATTGGTTGCTTCATCTCTCCGAATTTGATATGAAGTATGTTACTAACAAGTCGGTCAAAGGGAAAGCGGTAGCAGAGTTCTTGGCAGATCACCCGGTAGAAGGGGACAAAGCGGTAGAATACCTCTTCCCAGATGAAGCTATTCTGCAAGTTGAAGAGGAGACTTGGATAATGTACTTCGACGGAGCGTCCAATCAATATGGTTATGGAATAGGTGTATTGCTTATAGCACCCGATGACTCCCACATACCTCTAGCCTTCAAACTCCGGTTCAAAGTGTCCAACAACAAAGTAGAATATGAAGCGTGTATCGTTGGTTTAGAAGCCGCCCTGGAACTAGGGGCAAAAAGGTTAGATATTATCAGGGACTCGAATTTAGTTGTTTCTCAAGCAAATGGAGGCTGGAAAGTCAAGGAAGAAAAGATGAAAGTCTATCACCAGACCCTGGATGTTCTAATTCCTAGGTTTGAAAAGTTGACTTTCACGCATCTATTGAGAGAGAACAATAGGTTTGCTGATAGTTTAGCAACTCTATCCTCCATGATAGACATCTCCCTTAGAGTTCAGATGCGTCTGATCCTCATTGAGCAGAAATACATACCGGCCTATGAAACTATCGCCTTAATAAATGAAGCACAAGACAAAAATCCTTGGTACTTCGATATCTGGAACTTCTTGGAAAAGGAGGCGTATTCACCGGGGGCAAATGCCAAGGACAAACGGGAAATAAGGCGAATGGCCATCCAATTTATCATCTGCGGTGGTAAACTGTATAAAAGAGGTCATTTGGGAATGCACAAGTTGTGTGTCGAGAAAGAGGAATTGAAGCGCCTAATGGAGGCCATCCATGGGAGAGAGTGCGGAGCGCACATGAACGGAGTAATGTTAGCCTGAAAGATTCTCAGGCAAGGTTACTATTGATTCACCATGGAGGAGGATTGCATTGGTTTTGTTCGGCGATGCCACAAATGCTAAATTCATGCTAATCGCATGAATATCCCGTCGTCAAAACTATATAACATGACTTTACGATGGCCTTTGTCAGTCTGGGGAATCGATGTCATCGGTGCAGTCACACCGAAAGGGTCGAACGGGCATGAATACATTCTAGTGGCAATTGATTACTTTACAAAGTGGGTGGAAACCTAGTCCTATGCAGTGTTGAAAGCAACGTATGTGGCTAAGTTCATCAGAAACAACATTATTTGTCGATACGGAGTCCTAAACGAGATTATATCAGATAATGGCTCCCACTTCAAGAAGGAGGTGATAGATTTATTGGAGAAATACAATGTGGCTTTTCATAAGTCGTCTACATATCGACCGCAAACCAATGGAGCTGTTGGGGCCACCAATAAGAACATCCAACATATTTTGCAGAAGATGGTTAAGACCTATAGAGACTGGCCACATAAATTGCCATTCGCACTTTAGGGCTATAGAACTTCAATCCGGACGTTTACAGGGGCAACTCCTTATTCTCTTGTTTATGGTATGGAAGCTATTCTGCCAATTGAAATTGAAGTACCATCATTGCGGGTTATGGCTGAGTGTCAAATAGCAGAGGCTAACTGGCAACAAAGTAGATTTAAGGAGTTAATGTTGTTTGATGAAAGAAGGTTGAAGGCATTGTATCATATACAGGGCTACCAACGCAGAATTGCTAAGGCTTTTAACAAGAAGGTTAAATCTAGGAATCTCAAGGAAGGAGATCTTGTGCTCAAAGACAACCAAGCTCCCATCCATGACCCTAGAGGCAAGTTCAGACCCAATTGGACTGGCCCTTACATCATCAAGTCTATCTGGTCAGGAGAAGCAGTCATTCTCATGGACTTAGATGGTCTGGAATTTTCCCAACCGATCAACATGAACAAGTTGAAGAAATACTATCCTTGAGAGGCTCGCTAGGCCGAAAACCAGGAAGGGCGACCTAGGCAAAAGTTAGAGCATAAAAAAGTAGAAATGAAGGAAATACTAAGGTCGTAAGGTTGAAAACCCTAAAGGGCGACCTTGGCAAAAGAAGAGAGTTAATACTCGAGTGAACCTGAACCGAACTGCGTAAGGCCTGAATCCCATCTTCGGGATACGTAGGCAACTTCATCCTGAAGTTCGGTTGTAATCAATTCCAGCTCAATTGTCCTGCCCATTTTTTTAATCAAGTCATCTTTGTCTGTTCTTTACTTGAGGGTTCGATTGTGATCTTTACTCTGAGAGAAGAGCTGGGTACAATGCAGAGCAGTGGTGTTCAATTAAGGGGCAGTTATGATCTTTTGATCCGGCATTATATATCTTAAGGATTGATTTCGTGCGTGTCAAGTGGTGATCATTTTGGAAAATGATTTTTGAGAAGTTTTGATAAAAGTTGATTTTGTTCAAATTTTACATTTTCCAACTTAGACCATTTTTGGACCAAAAGGAAAATTTTCAGCGCTCATAACTTTAATTTCATTGATTTCAAACTTTAAGTTCTCCAAATCTCTAATACAAATCAAAGTTGCTTTTATTACAATAAAAAAAAAAAACTTAAAAAGAAAGGTCAAAGCAATAAACTAGTGGCATAGAAAGAGCAGTGCATGACAGCTAGACAGCATTGACCGACCTCTGTTTGAAGCCCAGCTAGGTCTAGGTGGTGGCCCAGACCAGTGCAGATGCAGCAAAAGCTGGCCCTTCGTCCTGGCATGTCACGGCTATGTTTTGAGTACTGTTTGTACCAAGTGTCTTTTAGTATTTTCGAGTTGTTTTCATTTTGTTTTCTTGTTATCGAGTTGCATTTTACATATTTTGTCCGGTTGTGGGTCGTTATCCGATTCAAGAACGAATGCAAGAGCAGGTATTCATAGTTTTAAGTCCTGTATAATGCTACCATTCATCACACATTATGTGAGGAGATCATTCAAACTGGTGGGTCCAACCCTGATTATTGTTTTACAAAGCAATAAAACAAAAGAAAAGTCTTCTAATACAGCGAGTCTATCTGAAGTTAGTGTTTAAACTACAAAGGAAAAAAATAATAAAACCAAAAAAAAAGAGAGGAGGAACTTTGTTTTTTTTTTTTTTTGTTTTGTTCCGATAATTCGTAAGATGTTCTATTATATTGTGTGCTGGTAATCTGTCCTATACCTGTACTATCGAGTTTTTATTGCCAGAATGCGTTTCCGATGAGCGACCGACTAGGTGATTGGCTGGTATTACTCTGTCTTGCGTCCATTTTGCGTCTATTTTATCAAGTTTTGTCATTTCATCAAGTTTTGATTTGTGTTATAATCAGTGAGACGCTTAATTTTTACCTCGGAACTAATTCCCATTCGGATTTGCAAAAAGAGAAAAAGAAAAAAAAAACTTGTTTTATTAATAGGGATTAACCCCGATCAAATTTGTACAAACATATATACAAAAATAAAAGAAAAACGAAAAACAAAAGCAACAAAAAAAAAAGAAAAAAAGAAAGAAAGAGAGGGATCTTTTTCTTATTTGTTCTCCGACAGCAGCCTGGTGGCGAAGATTACAATCAGCTTCATTTGCACATAGCTTCGTTGCCTGACTTTACCATAAGCTGTCTCGCTTCATCTTTACTCCTTCGAAACTCTTGAAGACTCTGCCTCAGCCTTAGAAGAGCTTCCGAAGGAGATTATTCCTCGCCAGCTATCAAATTGGTTGTGCAATGAAACTCCAAATCGAGCCACGGAGGTGGCCTGTCATTTCAGCTCTTTGTTCTTCTTTTTTAGCACACTAATTTTTACTCGAGTATCTTTTTACATACGTTGAAGGTGGGAGAGTTGTACATTTAACTGAAGTACCTCACACGTCTTGTTCTGCAGTCGACAGGACAAGTTGGACATTGCAGTCACGGTCTTCACACATGACCTCGGCGTATACAAGTTTGCTTCGATGTCAGATTGTGCCGCCATTATTTGTTCAACTGACATCGCTAGAAAATTGAAAATAGGGGAAGGAGGAGAAGCCCGTGGTTGAGGTTTAAAGGAGTCAAAATCGGTCATCTCTATCGTGGACTCGTTCAGGTCTGGAAAAAGAGTGAGAGAACCATGTGAAGAAGCCATGGCAGAGGGGAGTAATGCAAAAGAAAGAGGTTACAAAGTGGTGGTAGAGAAAGTTTGCAGGCTTTTGCTCTGTCTCTCTCTCTCTCTCGCAGGCCTCAACTTAAGAAGAGAGCGAAGAAGAAGACAAAGAGGGAGAAAGGCCGAGACGATCATTGACAATCAAGGCAGGATTGGATAGTCTGTCGGTCAAGCACCGTGATTGTTGAAATCGCGCACCAGACATGACGCTCGAAGAAGATGAAGGAAGAGAGAGTGAGACAAAAACAGAGAGAGAGGCGGGAGAGTTGTATAAATATATGTGCATATATTGTGTATATTTATGTAATATATACATATTTGTCTGAATATTTTGTCACAAGAGTGGCTTGGTTCAGTGCTTTGGCTCAGTGATTAAGGGCTCGGAGAAGCCTGAGGTCAGAGGTTCGAACCCCCATATCAACGAGTGTTTCTTTTGTTTTGTTTTGGTTTTATGTATATATGTCTCGTATACCTATATATATGCTTATCTGAATATTTTGTCACAAAAGTGGCTTGGTTCAGTGGTTTGGCTCAGTGGTTGAGGACTCGGAGAAGCCTGAGGTCAGAGGTTCGACCCCCGTATCCATGTATTTGTGTTTTTCCTTTCTTTTTGCGTGTTTTGCGTACGCACGCTGACGTCAGCAAACGGAATATGCCTTCTCAGTAACGGCATCTTCCCACTGATGGCCACAAACAGAATATTCAAGCAAACAGATTATTCCCGAATATGTATATGTATATATTTGTGTGTATTTTATATGCGGTATTTGGTATTTATAAAAAAAAAATTCTTTTTGGCATTTTTTTGAAAACAAGAAAAAAAAGAAAGAAAAAGAAATCATTTTATTATACCTCTTTCACTCGCTTGAGACGCACTTGGACTTTGAATTCACCTTTGTGCTTTTTACGTGAAATGTGTTAGGATGTGATATTTACCCGGTTAAAACCTTCCCTCTCTCCGTATGAAATATGTTGAGATACGCCTGTTGGTTACACGATTGTTATTCTCCCTGGTTGAAACCTTACCTCTCTCCGTATAAAATACGTTGAGATACATCTGTTGGTTACACCATTATTTTTCTACTTGGTAAAAACCTTCCCCCTCTCCGTATGAGATACAGCTAAGAACATCTGTTGTTTACACCACTATTCTTTCACTCGCGTAAGACGCATTTGGATGTTAAGTTCACTATTCCTCCACTTGCGTGAAACGCGTTTGGATCTCAAGTTCACTTTCCTCCACTCTCGTGAAACGCATTTGGATCTCAAGTTCACATTCCTCCTCTCACGTGAAACGCGTTTGGATCTCAAGTGCACTTTCCTCCACTCGCGTGAAACGCGTTTGGATCCCAAGTTCACTATTCCTCCACTCGCATGAGACGCGTTTGGATATCAAGTTCACCACTCCTCTCGCGTGGGATGCACTTTGGATCTCAAGTTCACCACTCGTCTCGTGTGAGACGCGTTTGGATCTCAAGTTCGCTTTCCTCCACTCGGGTGAAACGCGTTTGGATCTCAAGTTCACTATTCCTCCACTCGTGTGAGACGCATTTGGATCTCAAGTTCACTATTCCTCTACTCGTGTGAAACGCGTTTGGATCTCAAGTTCACTTTCCTCCTCTCCCGTGAAACGCGTTTGGATCTTGAGTTCATCCCCCTCTTGCATGTGTGTTGTATGCACATTTGTATGCGATGCACCCCCTCTTTCATTTGTGCGGTATGTACATTTGTATGCGATGCACCCCCTTTTCATTTGTGCGGTATGCACATTTGTATGCGATGCAGCCCCCCTTGCATTTGTGCGGTATGCACATTTTCTCCTCTCGCGTGTGACGCATTAGGATTGCAAATCAGTTAAAAACAACAGGTGAGTTCTGTCTGTTTACACCACCCCTCCTCCTCTCGCGTGCGAGGCGTTAGGATTACAAATCGATTAAAAATAGCAGGTGAGCCTGTCTGTTTACACCACACCTCCTCCTCTTATATGCGACGCTTTAGGATTGTAAATCAGTTAAAAACAGCAGGTGAGCCTGTCTGTTTACACCACCTCTCCTCCTCTCGCGTGTGACGCATTAGGATTGCCAATTGGTTAAAAACAGTAGGTGAGCCTGTTTGTTTACACCACCTTTCCTCCTCTTGTGTGTGACGCGTTAGGATTGTAAATTTGTTAAAAACATCAAATGCGCCTGGTGTTCACACCATCTTTCCTCCTTTCGCGTGAGACGCGTTGGTTGTTGATTTCCTTGATTAAAAAACATCAGCTGCGCCTGGTGTTTACACCATCTTTCCTTCTTTTGTGTGAGACGCGTAGGTTGTTGATTTCCTTGTTTAAAAAACATCAGGTGCGCTTGGTGTTCACACCATCTTTCCTCCTTTCACGTGAGATGCGTTAGGTTGTTGATTTACTCAGCTTCGCTTAGCGTGTAAGTCCAGTTCCCAAAATCTACCTGCATGTCATTTTGCATCTTGCCCTCGAACTACGCTGGTTTGATTCCTTGCAAAGGGATACGTAGGCAACCTTCTAGTTCAACCACTGCATTGCATTTTGTTTGTTTTCCCAAATCTTACGGCCTTGTCAAAAGGGTCGTCTTCGGGCTTTGAAGCCCTGCCGGGTCTAGGTGGTGGCCCAGACCAGTGCAGATGTAACAAAAGTTGGCCCTTCGTTCTGGCATGTCGCGGCTATGTTTTGAGTATTGTTTGTACCAAGTGTCTTTTAGTATTTTTGAGTTATTTTCATTTTGTTTTCCTGTTATCAAGTTGCATTTTACATATGTTGTCCGGTTGTGGGTCGTTATCCGATTCAAGAACGAATACAAGAGCAGGTATTCATAGTTTTAAGTCCTGTACAATGCTACCATTCATCACATGCCATTCATCACACATTATGCGAGGAGATCATTCAAACTGGTGGATTCAACTGCGATTATTGTTTTACAAAGCAATAAAACAAAAGAAAAGTCTTCTAATACAACGAGTCTATCTAAAGTTAGTGTTTAAACTACAAAGGAATAAAATAATAAAACCAAAAAGAGAGACAGAGAGAGAGAGGGATCTTTTTCTTCTTTCTTCTCTGGCAGCAACCCGGCGGCGAAGATTACAACCAGCTTCATTTGCATATAGCTTCACTTTGTGCATCTATTGCACACGTTCACTTTGTGCATCTATCACAATCCTCTTTGTTGTTTTTCAGGGGGCGTGAAATGTGGCCCTGGGCGGGTTTTATCTTGGGACGTGTGAAACACGACCTCGAGCAGTTTTTGTTTCTCACGACACGTGAAATGCAGTCTTGGGCGGATTTTATCTCGGGATGTGTGAAATATGATTCCGATTGGTTTTTCTTTTATCTCAGGAGGCGTAAAACACGGCCTTGGGTTTGTTTGCTCTTGGGATATGTAAAACTTTATCCCAGACGGAAGAAAGAGGCAGAGCAAAAGCTTGTGAGAGAGAAAGGCAGAGCAAAAGCCTACAAACTTTCTCGGCCACCACTTTGCAACCTCTTTCTTTTGCATTACTCTCCTCTTGCATGCACCGGGGCTCGGTTCATCATTTTAAATTGCTTGATTACATACTTTTTCGAATACATGTTAATCTGCATACTATCAAATTGATTCATATGCCATATTAGTAGCCGAGCCTATTTAATTGCATATCGTATGTGTTGTATTAGCCATATTACATAGTTAGGATCATGCATTTTTTTAACTAGTTTCTCTTTTGGCTTGGAGTAAGGGGTAAGTTTTTATGCTTTAGCACGTTGCATAAGTGTGATTGTTGCTATGTCTAGCATGCTTGCTGTACGGGGGCGAAATATCCTCAGTTCTCCGTACTCCTTGATCTTCAAGCTTCTTGTGACGGCGTCTATCTCTGCAACACGAAAATGGTGAGCTGCCCGGCGGTGGTGTGCCGGAAAGACCCTCCGACGATCAAGTCAGACCACTAGCTCAAGAAGAAGGTTATTGGAGAGAGAGTTTTTGATAGGATGAATTCGCTTACCTCTAACGTCCCTCTTCCTCCATATTTCTAGGCTGGCCATGCAGCCTCAAGATTGTGCGCGTACTACCTCTGCTGTCCTTCCCTGGACAGGTGGCAGTGCTCGCCTCTCACCACCTTACACGTGTAAAGGCTTAGTCCTCACTCCAGTACACACAGAACTGCCCAACGGTATCAGTGGCGTGCGTGGAGCGGATGTCCTCTCCTTCACACCATTGGCCCAGGTGGCATACTTAACCGGAGTATCACGACCGGCCTGTCACTTGTGGAGAGTCGCTATTACATGCTCATAACCGAGCTATGTGTCGCCGACCTATAACTTGGAATCAGGCGAAAGCCTGCCCACCTCGGCTGAACTATCATTGATCGGTTCATCATGACCATCCGGTTGCGAGGCATGTCGGCCTCCAACCGGTCTACCTTCAATCTACGTCGCACGAAGCCACTTTACATCGACTGACCGGTCCAAGGTGTACCGGCCTGCCTGACCGGTCAATATTTCCGACCGTACAAGGCAGGCCGTTGGCCATGTCAACAGAGATTACCTCGGCGCTACGCGGTCCGTCACGTCTGACGTTATCTCAGCTCGGCCGTACAGTTCGGTGCAAATCTCCCCTCTCAATTGCCCCTTAAACCCATCCGAGCTATCGTGATTGGGTTTACCTCTGTGACCGAGCTAATCGGTTGAATTGCGCCATTACCGAGCAGAACATCATGGGGAAATATCTGGCGCCGAGCTATCCCGTTTGGTCGGCCATCGTGTCTGCAGTCTTGTCAAGGGTCGTACAGCCATACTGACAGCCGCGTTTCCAGTGCCACGTGGCTTCACGCCATTTGGTCGTGCAGCCAGCTGTTCTGCACGTGCAGAATTCAAACAGCTGCGCCATTTGGGTGGTTTCCCCCCTTTTTATGCACAGGGTCATTCGAACCCTTCACTCTCCATCTTCTTCCAAAGCTCCAAACCCTAGCCTCCCATCGCTCCAAGCTCCCAACCGTTCCTGCCCCTTGCTGTGTCTGCCATTCCTGACGTTACAGTCGAGCTCTCGAGGCCTAACTCACTTCTCAATCGTTTTTGGTAAGTCACACTACCCCTTCCTTGTATTTTCTGCTCCCGTTTTCCAGTTCTCCCTATTCTTTGCGTTTTTCTGCCACTGTGCTTCGTGTTTCCTGCCTGGGACCTTTAAGGTTCCTCTTTTTTAGTCCAATAGTGCCATACCTTAGGAAAACTGGAACTGGTGGAGTGGAGGGGGCTTTCGTGCCCCTGTTTCCCCTTAGTTTGAACGAGTGAGCCTTGAACATAGGATAAACGAGATGAACAGAATGAACACTGTTCAAAACTGAGCTAAATGCACATTTAAATCCGTAGAGAGAGTTTAAACCGAGCAAAAATGGTTTGTGGATGCTCGCTGAGGCCGCAACCGAGCTAAATGCTTAATAAAATCGACAAACAGGTCTAACCGAGCAAAAACTTGCCTTGACTAAACCATAGATAAAATCAGAGCTAGACCAGGAAGGCTAAATCAGCCGTGCCGTCCAGCCGAGATAGGGATAGACCGACCAAAAACCCAAAAGCATTCACCGAGCTAAAAAATCCAGCGTGAGCCGTGCAGTTTGTGCTGTGCTAACCCTTGAAATTCTTTCTTAATCAATGCAGAACAAACTAGGACCGACCAAGCCCTTCAGCGTTACCACTGGTGGAGCTCAAAGTCCGAGCAAATACACCAGCATTTTTGACCGGGATACACACTAAACCAAATAGAACCGAGATAATGGGGAAGTACCGATTTATACACACTTCAGAGTTTTGAAGAAGGGCTTGCAACGATCCGAAGACCGGCTGATGAATCTGTTCAGCGCAGCTGCCATCCCGACAAGATGTTGCACGTCCTTTGTAGAATTCGGGCTCTCCAGCTCTTGTATCGCTTTGATCTGGGATGGGTCGGCTTCAATCCCTCGGTTTGTAACCAGAAAACCCAGAAACTTTCCAGTGCCAACTCCGAAGGCGCATTTGGAGGCGTTTAGACGAAGCTTATGGTGCTTAAGTATGGCGAACATTTCTGCTAGGTCGGTGAGGTGTTCTGACTTCTCCTTACTCTTTACCACCATATCGTCGATGTAGGCCTCCATTGTTCGGCCCAAGAGAGGAGCGAACATTTTAGTAACCATCCGCTGAAAGGTTGCTCCGGCGCTCTTTAGCCCGAACGGCATGACTTTGTAACAATATAATCCTCTGGGGGTGGTGAACGATGTAATCTCTCTGTCCGGTTTATATATGGCTATCTGGTGGTAGCCGCGATAAGCGTCCAGGAAGCTAAACCTCTGATGGCCAGCGGTCAAGTCCACCAGCTGGTCAATTCGAGGAAGGGGAAAGCTGTCCTTAGGACAAGCCCGGTTGACAGTCTTGTAGTCAACGCAAACTCACCACTTGTCATTTTTCTTGGGAACAACCATCGTGTTGGATATCCACCGAGGGTATTGCACTTCTTCTATAGCCCCGGCTTCCAACAAGTTCTTCACTTCTTCCGCCACCACTTCAGCATGGTGCAGGGCTGAACGGCGCGTCCTTTGAATGACTGGCCGTGCGTTGGGGAAAACATTCAACTGATGACAGATGAAGCTCGGGTCGACGCCAGGCATGTCGTAAGGCGTCCAAGTAAAGGCCTCCAAATTGGAAACCAAGAAGTTGACATAATCCGCTTGCTCGACGCTGGACAAAGATGACCCCAAGAGGAAGAATTTAGTTGGATCGTTTTCGTCAAAGCGCACTTTCACCAAATCTTCAACCGATTTTTCCTCGGCCTTCCTTCCCACGTCTTCAAGGACCTCTTTTTCCTCGGGCCCCTCGATCATTTGGACAAACCCTTTGGCTGCTCGGCTGCCATTTACCGCAACGAAGCATTGTTTTGCCATCACTTGGTCTCCCCAAACTTCTTCTATTTGCCCGCTCGACGCCGGAAAGCGCATGACTTGGTGGAAGGTCGAGGCAACCGCTTGCATGGCATGCTACGGCTTGCATGGCGTGCAACTAGCCCCTGCCCAAGATTAAGTTGTAGGTGGATGGGACCTTGAGCACCTATAATTCTACTTGTTTTATGATCGAACCCGCCTTGATCGGCAAAATGATCTTTCCTACCGGTCACTCTGGCTGAGAGTTAAAGCCAACCAAATGAGATATCATAGGGGCCAAGTCCTTGTCCTCCAACTTCATTTGCTTGAACGCGTCGTAATACATGATTTCGACCGACCTCCCCTGGTCAATCAAGATCCTTTTGATGTCAAAGTCCTTGACGCGAAGAGTCACTACTAGGGCGTCATTGTGGGGCATCTGAATTCTCTCTAAGTCTTTACTGGAAAAGGTGAGGATATCATTCTCTTCGGACTTTCCTTTCTTCACAACGGGCTGAACGGAGAGCACTTCCCTCATGTGCTCGGCTTTCTTAATCATCCATCTCAGCTCGTAGACCCTTGCCGGTTCAATGATGCCATGGATGACATTGATTACGCCTTGAGGTGCTGCCTCTAAGGCGGCCAGGCCGTTTGGCTCGGTTTGCCCCGACGGGGCGACTTTCATACCCCCATCTATGTACTAGTCCAAATGTCCCGCCGCCACTAGCTCCTCCAAATTTTGTTTGAGTGGCAAGCAATCCTTCGTTCGGTGCCCTCGTTCCTCATAGAAGGTGTAGCGATACCTTGAGTTGAAGTCTCTCTGTGTATTCCCCAACTTTGCTGGCCAGCGGACGAAGGGCTCACCTCGGATTTCACTCAGGATACGGTAAATGGGGATCTTAAAGACCATGGTGATACCAGTTCACGCCTTCAATTTCCTCTTGGCGTCTTCCTCTCCCTCACGGGAAGCGTTAGCTCGGTCGTTTCTACGGCCTTTGTTTCTATCATTGCGGTTTGAGTTACGACGTTGATCTTTTGACCGGTCGTTTGAGCGGTTGTCCTTCTGCCCGACTGAGTGAACCTTTCCCGCCACTCTTCTATCCGCCGCGACCGAATTAGCCTTCTTGGTCGCAGAGGCGGTATCATCCTCCATACGGATGCATTCGTTGATCCGTTGCACCAAGGATTCCATGGTTATGGGCTGGTGCATTGTAAGCGACTCTCGCAGCCTATGACCAACTGGGAGACCTCGCTTGTATTGAGTAATCGCCAGATTGGTAGGGCAGTCGAGGATCTCATTGTAAGTTTCCCAATACTTTGCATTATATGCCTTCAACGAACCTCCAGACTCCATCTTGACGCCTAGGAGATGGTCGACCTCATTTGGTGTTCGAGTGTTGGTTGTGAATCTGGTGACGAAGGCCTCCGCTAATTGTTGCCACCCCTCGATACTCCCCTCCGGGAGCCTTTCGAACCATTTCAGGCCCAGTTCTCCCAAGCTTGTTGGGAATATGAGGCATATCAAGGCGTCATTGCGCCGGTGGCCAGCCATCACCTGCCAATAATGACTCACGTGCATGTACGGATCCATTTTGCCGTCGTACAAAGTGAACTTTGGCTGGTGGAATCCGGCGGGGAGTGGCGTACTCTCAATCTCCGGGGACAGCGGTGTGGCTATAAGTCGCGCTAGCTCTTTGTCCTCCAGCACAGGGGCCATCACTTTGGGGAGCGGCATCGCCACTTTCTCACTGTAACGCACTGGAGCGCTTAACCTCTGCAATGCCGGCACCCTTCGAGCCTCCCGACAGCGCGCCCTCTCTTCCAATACGTTCCTCAAGTCCCTGGAGCGTGTGGAGAAAGAGGATCCCGACGTCGGCGTCGGGCGTGAGGGGCGGTATGTGTTGTCCCGAGAGAGGGACCTGCTCTTCCCCTGGTTGGAGCCCCCAACCCCATAGTTCCTGGTGATGGAGAGAGAGTGGGTCCTCCCCTGGCGGCGACTGCTCCAACGAGGGGACGGGGTGCACTCACTGAGGTTGCCCTCTCCAGCAACACCCTTCCCTTTGATCTGGCGTTTCAGTAGCTCCATCTCCGCCGCCATCTTGCGAATGACGGCGTCTTGGTCCCTGAGTTTGTGCTCCAGGCGCTGCGCCTGGGACTCCTCCCGGCGTCTGCGGCCCCCAGGACTCTGCAAGCGATCGGCACTCCTTCCACGTTTGTCTCGCGCACTCCGCGAAGGAGTTTCTAGGCCTGCCATGGCTGGAATATTCAGAGGACCTTCTCTCAAGCGGACGTACTCAGGGGTGACGCCATCGACGACAGACAGTGGGGCTTCGCCGTCATTGGCCATGGAAATGGTCGAAGAAGCTCTGAGAACAGGGGTTGAGTATCAAAAAATTCCCACAGACGGCGCCAATTGTACGGGGGCGAAATATCCTCAGTTCTCCGTACTCCTTGATCTTCAAGCTTCTTGTGACGGCATCTATCTCTGCAACACGAAAATGGTGAGCTGCCCGGCGGTGGTGTGCTGGAAAGACCCTCCGACGATCAAGTCAGACCACTAGCTCAAGAAGAAGGTTATTGGAGAGAGAGTTTGTGATAGGATGAATTCGCTTACCTCCAACGTCCCTCTTCCTCCATATTTCTAGGCTGGCCATGTAGCCTCAAGATTGTGCGCGCACTACCTCTGCTGTCCTTTTCTGGACAGGTGGCAGTGCTCGCCTCTCACCACCTTACGCGTGTAAAGGCTTAGTCCTCCCTCCAGTACACACAGAACTGCCCAACGGTATCAGTGGCGTGCGTGGAGCGGATGTCCTCTCCTTCACACCATTGGCCCAGGTGGCATACTTAACCGGAGTATCACGACCGGCCTGTCACTTGTGGAGACTCGCTATTACATGCTCATAACCGAGCTATGTGTCGCCGACCTATAACTTGGAATCAGACGAAAGCCTGCCCACCTCGGCCGAACTATCATTGATCGGTTCATCATGACCATCCGGTTGCGAGGCATGCCGGCCTCCAACCGGTCTACCTTCAATCTATGTCGTACGAAGCCACTTTACATCGACTGATCGGTCCAAGGTGCACCGGCCTGCCTGACCGGTCAATATTTTCGACCGTGCAAGGCAGGCCGCTGGCCATGTCAACAGAGATTACCTCGGCGCTACGCGGTCCGTCACGTCTGACGTTATCTTAGCTCGGCCGTATAGTTCGGTGCAAATCTCCCCTCTTACTTGCTATGAGGCTAAATGCTTAATTGATAAACTGCTTGAATGCTTGTGGATGAAGGTTATTTGCTTAAATTGGAATAATTTGAATAATGTTCATATGCGATGACTTTTTTAAGTGGTACATATTCAAAGCACTTTTGTTTTTCAAAACAAACATAAATCAAGTATTCCAATATTTGCAAAATTAGTCTATACTTGTATGTATCACATAGTAAAGTCAGCCTAATAATCGGAAAAAGAGTATATAATGTAAATAAGAATTGCATCATGATTAGTAAAGGCTGACCTTCGATCGGGCAACCGGCGGTGCTTAAATGCATTCATGACCTTCCCCTCTTGTACCTAAGTTTCTGAACCGAGACAATCTTGGTGATGACGGATAAGTGGTCTTCGGCACGAGTCATGGGTTTTCTAAATTTCTCAAAACAAAATATTCAGGTGGCGACTCTGTAAATCTGGCAAAGTAGTCCATTTTTGGCATTTGGTTCAAACATCGATTTTCTAAAAAGAATTGTCGGATTTGGACTCTTTTTGTACTTTCACTATTTCACATTGCACTTGTGAAATCAGATTTAGAACCACAGGTAGAGTCTGATACTGTAAACGCTTATTCATTTTTTGAAAGGGGGCGCAAAAAAGTCGAGCTACAGTAACACATAAATATAATTCAAAAATCGAATTTTATTAAGCAAATGAAAACTTACAATGAAGTTACAATGACCCAGCCTCAACGAGGTTCACAACAACAAACTACTGAAAAACTACTCATAGGAATTGAAGTGCAGTATAGCAATTGAAGTACTGGAAATGTAAAGAACTGGAAATGTAAAAAACTGGAAATGTAAAAAACTGGAAAGAAAATATGAAATAAATGACTGGCTTCTGGATCTGAGTCCGGGGGCTTCCTGTTTAGCCTTCTCTGCTATTTATACTCGTTAGTGGTAACCGTTGAAGTGGCCTTATAACCGTCGAAATACACTTCCACGATCTCTAGTCATGGCTTTGTTTAACTAGCTCCCACTACGCCTCTTTTGCCGTTAAGTTTCCCTTTTGAATTTGAATTGTAGGTAATCGTTGGGTTACGTCATCTCGCGCCTCTTGACTATTTCGATGCCATGCAGATCCGATACTACCAATACGAACTGCCACGTGTCCATCTTTGATTGGAAACTTGCATTAATTTCCCTTATTTCCCTTTAGGTGCCACATGTCACTCTGCGATTGGCTTTTACAAATTATACAACCAACATTACCCCCCGCACTAATATACCCAATACTTGTTGATATTAGTGGACTAGTGCATTCTACCTACGTTCTAGGACATGCATGGACTCTCTATATTCTGGAAGTGTAACCGCTTTTCAAACAATGTAGCAGTGAACTTCATTAAATCCTTGCTTTGTACTTCTATTCTCTGAGTAGACGAAAAGATTGGTACATCCTCAATGGCCAATCACAACTTCTCTTACATTGATCGAGCTTACGAGGAGTCTTTGGAAGATGATTACAGGCTTCGAAAGAACCTTAATGCATTTATTGGCTACACCTATCCACCTCCATATATACAAGTCATAGAAGCTTTTGCAAATTACTAACCTTTAGACCAAGAATCTACCAACTACAAACCTTTGGACCAAGCATTTGTAGAAATGGATCTTGGAAGCTCCTCTTTTGCCCCACCACTTTCCGCATAGGACGAAACCGATTCTTCTTCCTTCAAGTCCACTGGCTGGGAAAGTTGGTCAAAACCTGATGAGCCCCAATTAAGGGAGCGGATTCATTATCGCTTTGTTGAATTCGATGATCCCCTTTCTGTTCCTCCTTCTGCCCGGAGCTTAGTGGTTCACCCCTATGTACCCATTGATCACCAACGCAGTCTGGAGGTTAACTTGTTGGTGGCGTGGTACACGTCTTCCATGCCTTGGCTAACTTTCCCAGGGATATAATCCAGACGAAGCACACGTCTGGAGGATAGTGCGAGAAACTTCTCATCCAGGCAAAGCACAGGGATATAATCCGTCATTCTTGGCTTAGAAGGCAAAACTTTGCTCTTCTGACTAGCTCGAATGCGTGAATGACCCCTAGTTCCCCTCTTCCTTCGAGATGGATCCTTTTGCACCTCCTCTCCCTAAAATTCCTCATTGGATGGAGGAATTGAAACTTACTCTTTTCGAGAATCAATTTTTTCCTTCCTACCTACCTTCAGTTCTTCCAACTAAATTTGTGCGATACAAAGCTCAGCTTCTGCTTGCTGCCTTCTCTCACTTGCCTTTCAATGCTCTTGGAGACGAGATTCCTCTTAAGAACTTCCAATAGGCCTGTGATGTTATGACTCGGGGTCATGTTCTCAACCCCATTGCCCAGACAGAGCTTTAAGTTTTTTCGGATCAACTTCCACTCCTTCTTCATTGGTACAAAATTTCTTTGGCTACCAGTGACTCTTTGGACGAAATCATAACCGATCAAATTCAGACTCAGTACGAAGCAGAGAACCTTATTGAAAAATATGATGACTTCAAGAATAAGGATTCAACGTACTGGGATGATTTAAATATGGACTAAATAGAGCAAGGCTTGAAAGAGACAGAGTTCGAGGTGAAAGCTGAACAGCTTTTTCACCAAATAAGAGCATACCAGCTGCAACAACCTAGATTTGATAGGATAGAAAATAGAATAAAGAAAGAACATAAGTTCATTGAATACTGCTGGGTTAAATTTAATGAACTTGTTACCTTTTCTATTCCCTATTATTATGAAATTGAATTCGTAGCCAAGTAGGCCTTTCTAATGTAATTACGTATATGTAGACACTCCATTTTTGACCGACCTTCAGACTTGGGCGCTACTGATGGTTTACTTGGTGGTGAAAAATGTGCAAAGCAAAAGTTCGATTTCTTCGGCAAGAGGATAGTCAAATCCCAACCTCACACCCCATTTTGGACCAAAGCTATTTTGAATGGTTTTTAGACCTTAAAATCCTCTCTTTCAAAATATTTTTGAAATAAAGTTCCTACGATGTTCTGAGGCTCGCATTTTGTTAAATGATGCGCTTTTCGGTAAACTGAGCAAGGAAAAAATGGAAATGAATGAAAGAGAGATGAAATCTTTGAAAAATCTTTCAAAACACGTTGTTTAGGGGTTTGGAGTTGAAAAAAAGAGGAGAAGAGGGAAGCAACCAAGTTGGAGAAGAAGATGGACATGAATCGTTAAGAGAGAGATGAGCGGCCCTCGCTAAATTAGGCCTATCCTTTTGAATACTTGGATTTCAGCTATGAGGCCACTACCATTTGAAATCTTACTTCCGGGGCTTCATTTTTCACTTAAGAATCTCCTAAAGCCGAGTCCGGATGGGGGAGATATGATTTGTTCAAGTTGGGCATTATTCCGGTTGGACCGAAACTGAGTAGCCTTCATTAAAAGAGAGATATCTCTTAGCACACATGGAATTTTGATATGAGGCTTGCATTATTGGAAAGAAGACTTCTGGGGATATAGTTTAGGCTCAAGAATGACCAGAAAAGGAGTCCAGATGAAGGAATTAGGCTTTCTTCAAGTCAGGGACCAAGACTGATTTTTTCCATCGGCGTCTATGGAAGTGCATCGGCCACAATTTGACCTCATCGGCCATAGGTTGGCCAAAAGTGAACCTTATCGGCCAAAAATGATGGCCGGTCAGCACCAAAGATAGCCGATCAGCCAGAAGTGTCCAGAAAGCCCAGAATTGGCAGATATTTCTCTTCTAGCTATTTCCAGCTTGTGCCATCTGTCCCAAATCAGATATTTTCGACCAAAAGCTTTTATTTTTCTATATATGAAGCCAAATATCTCATATTCTAGGGATAGAACTTCTTAAGCAAGTTTGGGAGCTTCTCACTCTAAAAAGTTCCTCTCTCTCTAGAAATTTCAGAGTCAAATCTCTGCCTCTCTCTCATTCTCTTGCCTTGGTGTGCATAACAAGAGCTATACTTGGAGATATACCTCTCCTTTGCCTAGGCACCCTTGATCAAACTCAACTACCATTGGGTTGAGGTTCTTTGGGAATCATTTTGAGCTCCAAAAGGTGGTTTTGGCGTAGATTTTGGGCTGGTTTTGCAACTGTGCATCAAGGGTAAGAACTCTCTCATTGTTAGCTTATTTTGCATACTTGCTTGGCCATATTTTCACACTACTTTAGGACTATTTTTCGGGTGGTGTTGAACTACAAAAACCTCTATTTTTCCTCTGTTTTTTAATCCTAGAAGTGTTGGTTTGTGCCTTGTTTGGCTAGGGGGTTGTCTCTCCCTTTGCTCTTTGGTTTGTAAAGTTTTTAGAGCCAACTTCCTAAGCTTTTGAAACCATCTTTGTTTGGACTTTTAACCACTAAAATCCAGTGGATTTTTAGTGGTAAAAATGTGGTTTTGAGGTCCCAAATAGAAGAGGGTGGTCCCCTCTCCTCTTGTCTTGCTTGCTAGTGTTGATGGCCAACCAAATGAGCATGTGTCTTTACTTCTTTATGGCTTTGTTTAGGCTCATTTTTGTGACTTATTAGACCTGGCATACCACTGTTTTGGCTTGGTTTAGTCACCTTATGCATGCTTTATACACATAGTGTAATTCTTGCAAACTAGCCTTATATGCCTCATGAAGTAGCATGTTTGTTAAGCATGTATGAGCTCCATTTGAGCAGGTTTTTGGTCATTATTTAGCATGTCATAACTCTTTCTAAAGTTGGTTTGGTCACCTCATGCATGCTTCATGTACTTGTAGTGCAAATCTTGCTTACTAGCCTTGTATGCATGATGTTTTGGCCAATCATGCTAGCTTATTTTGGCTATACTCCATACATGTTTTAGCATTATTTTGACATGCTTTAGGACCTTTGGGCTGTTTTAGGACTGTTTTGGGCTTCCTTGGTCATATGACTCATGTTTTGCATAGCTATAGTGCAAATGCCTTGACTAGTCTTGAGTTTTGAGGCCCCTACCATGCTATACTTGTGATGTTTGCATGCCTTGGCATCATTTGGCGTGGAATTTCAGAGATTATATCTTTGCCATACTCTCATGTTTATCACTCTTTAATTGTGTTTAAGAGTTGTGCCATTAGCCTTGGCATCATTTGGCATGATATTTCAGAGCTTATATCTTTGCCATATTCTCATGTTTATCACTCCTTTAATGTATCTGAGAGTTGCACCTTTATGCCTTGTTTGGCGAGCCATTGCATGAGCCTCATTTTCTTGCCTTTTAAGCTATCATCTTAGTCTATTTTGGCCACTAATTTTGGGCATGACTGAGGTTTATCCATTCTTAGTTTAAGTCCATTTTCCATGTTGTTCAAATGTTGTTACATTGTATCATGTTTGCATGCTCGAGTTGTATGACATTTGCATGCTTGTCCCATTACATTGTTGTTTGCATGTTGTTACATATTTGGTGCATTGCATGTTTATTTCATTCCATGATTTTTGTATGCTTGTTGCATTGCATTGTGCGTGCATGCCTTACATTGCATTGTTTGCATTGTGTTTGGGTCGGATGTTGATCCAAACACGGGGAACAAAGGGGCGTTTCATGCTTGAAGTGATGAAACGTACCTCATTCCTTAGATCGCCGACCCTCTTGATCAAGCATGATAGAGGTGTAGGCATTCATATGTTCTTGTGTGCATTCATTTGACATGAATTTGTGCAACTTGGCCCCTTTAGCCATCATGTATCGAGATGCGTGATTGATGGCTCGAGGGTCGAGCATTACACTCCTTTGAGCCTTAGACATGATAAGGAGTGTGGTGGCACAAACATTTTCTTGAAAATACCTTGCCATGCCTCTGTCAGTGCTCTGTTGTAGCAAAAGCAGGAATTTGCAGGAAGTGTTAGCCGATCGACCATCAGAACTGCCGACCGGCCACCTTAGTCTGCCGATCGGCTATCAGTTTGGCCGATAGCAATAATCATCGGCCACTCCTTTTGGCTGATGGCCTCTCACAGTGACCATGAGGTGGTTCAGAAGCATCATAGGAACTTTCACAATTTTTAGAGGAGCACAAGTGTGCAAACAAAGGCAACATGAGGCATGACAACGGGTTTCCGAGCAAGGCGATCGAGCATGCATCATTGAATCATTCCGAGACAAAGCTGTGGCAGCCTCTTTAGTTTCATACTTAGTCTGTTTTGTAACTTAATTAATTTGCTTAATTAGTTAAGAGTTTTATAATAATTAATTAGCTTGTTAGTTAGTTAATTAGTTGGTTTGTATTATTCATTCGGACCCTCCGTCGAGAGGGCGCAATTGTGTAATAAGTGTGCGTGAGTGTATGAATGTCTTCTAACCCCACGTCTTTCTCCCTTTTACTTAACCGCTTACGACGGTTAGTTTTAGATCATATTTTGATTAGCATTCCTATGTTCGCATGTTTGTATCCATTCATCTGTATTGCATGCACCGGGCTCGACGCATCATACTAACTGCATTGTATTTCAATTCCTATTTGAATACATGATTATCAAGTTACATCTCATATGCCATCTTAGAATAGCCAAGCCTATTTCTGGTTACATTTTGCATGTGTTGCATTAGCCATCTTAACATAATTAGGATCATGCATGATTTCTAACTAGTTGTTGTTTTGGCTCAGAGTACTAGGTAAGCTTTTATGCTTTAGCATACTGCATGAGTGTGAGTGTTGCCATGATAGCATGCTTGCCATGAGGCTGACTGCTTATGTGATATAATTACCTGAATGCCTGTGGGTGAAGGTTGGATTACTTGAATTGGAACAATTCATCAAAATGCGAGTTTTTAAGCTCACTTGAGAGTGGCAAAATCATATTTTCTAAGCCCACTCGAGGGTGGCAAAACCACGTCTTAGCCTACTTGCGAGTAGCACCTTCAAAACCATTTTTAAACAAACATGAGATGTTTTGTTTCAACTTAGGCGATCTAGTCTATACTTGTGTGTGGTGCGCATCACATAGTAAAGCTAGCTAATAACCGGAATAAAAACACATGTGTTTTCAAAAACAAGATATCATGTTACTAAAGGCCGATCTTTGATCGGGCGAGCGGGGGTGCTCATTGCATGACCTTTCCCTCTCGTACCCAAGTTCCCGAGCCGAGGCAACTTTGGTGATGATGGACACGTGGCCTTAGGCAACGAGTAAGGGTTTCCTAAATTTTCCCAAAAATAAAAAATATTTAGGTGGCGACTCTGTATCTGGCAAAGCAGTCCATGTTTGGCACTTCTTTATAAAAATCAGTTTTCCAAAACGATTTGCCGAATTTGGATTCTTTGGTGATTTATCAGTCTTGCATTGCACTTTGTGAGATTAAATTCAGAACCATGACATTGAGTCCGAACTATAGTACGCTAATGAACAAAACGGAATTTTCCCGGGACGTTCGGGCATGTCTATAATATATATCAATAAAACTAGGGGGTTTCTTTCCTTATTTGGCATTCCTTTTGGTCCAGACTATCCTAACCTTAATGTCTTTTTTTTCTATTCCTCCTCTGAACTCATCCCATAGTGACTTTTTTAAATTTGAGAACAAAAGGAAAGGCCCTGTAACTGATAGGGAATTATTATTATTTTTTTATTGTATTAACTTTGTAAATTCCTCTTCTGTACCATTTCTCAGAGGATTATGCCTGAGTTTGCTCCTCTCACCAAAGCTTTTGTTTTGCATAAAAATGTAGCTTTAGCTCTATATGTTTTGGGTCATGTCCACAAAACTTGCTCCTAATTTTGTGAAAAACCCATGGATGCCAATCAAGGAGGCCTATTTTGGGTACTCCAACTCTAGTTTTTTGCATACTTCACTGACTTGAATTTTAAATGTCTTAGATTTTTATCACCAAACCCTACCTCTTATGGCATGAAGTTTGCCAGAGTCTCTGTTTACGCTTCCAATTTTGCCTTCTGTTTTTCTTTTTTCCATAAACTTCCACCTTTCCTTTCTAGCCTCTTTTCCTGTCCTTTCGAAGCTAACATTGGACCAGCCTGGCTGAGAGCCTTTGTCACGACCCAAACCTGGCCCTATGGGTTTAGTACCGTAACCGGCCAGTAATCCGAGATTACCGAAGGCCTGCAGATCAGTAGTACAGTAAAACAGAGTACAGGGCCTGGCGGAAGCCAAAACAGTAGATAAATAATGTCCATTGAGCTGTGACAGTCTGTATGCCAAAAAGATTTTTCATGCATTCACATATACAAACAGTACAGTCTACACAATAAGTTACAGTCACGCAGTACAGGGACCTAATCCCTTGATAACAGTATAGTAAACATTCAGTCTATACAGTAAACCCAACAGTACGGAGACAGACGGGGGAAAAACAAGACACCCCAAAGCCATAGCATGGCAACTCGGAACCTCGCAGTGAGGCACAAAGGCTGGCTTGACAAAACTGGAGTTTAACCCACGCTCCTAGCTCCGATCTGGCGGCTGAGCACCTACATATATATATAAACAGTGAGCTAAAGCCCAGTGAATAACATAATGCGTAAAGGGGTTAAGAATGAAATGTCCTTACAGTATTGAAATCAATTCATTAAACAATACTTCAGTCATTCAGTCAGAACAGTTATTCAGTCATATGTGGTACATCCATTAGCATAGCAGTAAACAGTAGGTCTTAAAGACCGAACAGTAATGATGGCCATCTGTCAGTAAACAGTAGTGGTCCCACGAGGGAACCGACAGAGATCTCTGTAACAGTAACAGTAAACAGTAGGTGCTAAGGATGCCACAATACAGTTCAGAAGATAGGACATACATTCATTCAGTAAACAATATCAGTTCAGTAAACAGTTCAGTTCAGTATTCAGAAGATAATCATTTGAACATATCTTTACACAATTGTTACTCACAGAGTTTGGGCTACAGTAGGCTAGAACGTGTCTCCCCAGTCGCCAACCCTACACAGTACACAGGTTGAACACACACTAAGCTACACAGTTGGAAGGTAACAATATTTAACCCCTAATGCCTCGGTGTGTTCTACATCTATCCTCAACAAGATGTCTTAAACTAGGCCTAAGAATGCCTAGAATGGAATGAGGATGCAAAGATGTACATTTACAAGCATTTTCAGAAAAACAGAGTCCCGCTCGAGCGCAGGTTTACCCGCTCGAGCGGTAATGCAACAAAGGTACACGCTCGAGCGTCAACTTTCCCGCTCGAGCGTACTGTAAAAGTACTGGATAGGTGAAATCTCCGCTCGACGCCCGCTCGAGCTTGAGACATGACTCCGCTCGAGCGCCCAATCCTCCGCTCGAGCGGACTGTAAAACAGTGCAGAGAGATGCTGGATGCTCGGATTCCACGCTCGAGCGGTACTTCCCCCGCTCGAGCGGCAGTGCAGAATCTGGGAATTCCAAATTGCACCTCCGAGCTCAAACTCACATTCAAATGCATCAAAACCAATCCTCTTGGGCCCATTTTCTGGCAAACATTTATAAACACATAGAACAACATATTTCAAAGCTCAATTTGAGAAATCAAAGCCCAAGGGTGTTTAATTCAAACTCAATTTCAAACCATTTTTCAAGAACAAGATGAACATGCAAACATGCATGTATTCAAATCATTTTGAAGCTTCAATTCGATGCTCTAAGGAGCCAATTCTTTCCAAAACATGATGAAATTATGGGCCTAAACATAATTATGAACATGCATGCAATATTTTGCCATGAACTCAACTCAAACTCCAACAACACTAACATGCATGCAAGAAATGAGCTTCAATTCACCATTAATGAACCAATTCAAACATCTACAATTCAAACATCTCTACAATTAGGCATGAACCATGCAAGAACTAGCTCACTGACATCCATAAGAAGATGAGTTTCCTACCTTAGTCTTGTATTCAAGGGTTAGGAGCTCAAATATGAAATCTACACTTCAATTCTCCAAGTTGTCCAAGCCAAACTCCCAAGAATTACACAAACTCTCACTCTCTCCCTCTCTAAGGTCGGCTAGAACAAGAGATGAAATGTTTTGATCAAGTGTAATGAACTCAAAGGTGTATAAGCTAGTGGCCCACTAAGGCTAATTTGGTAATTAAGTCAAACTTCAGCAACTAACTCATTTTAATCTAATTTAATCATGCCGAATTAGTTTTCAGATAAATATACCATAAAATCACATTAATTATGATGATCATGAAACATCAATCACTTCCGGATTCGGCCGCCGATAAGACCTTCATTTAGCAGTTTAAACATAAGACATGAACAGATCAAACTTAACAGTCAACAGATAACATGCAATTCAAACAGATGTATTCATTCAATTCAGTTTCAATTTCGGTCAGTCAGTTCAGTACTTTAATCAGTCCAACTATCAGTCATAATCAGTCTCGGTTAACAGTAATTAGCAGTTAATCAGTCATTAATCGGTAAACAGTATGAGGGTTGTTACAAGA
>NW_021026220.1:718243-745814 GCF_004153795.1 Camellia sinensis | reverse complement strand
AATCATGCTAGCTTATTTTGGCTATACTCCATACATGTTTTAGCATTATTTTGACATGCTTTAGGACTATTTTGGGCTTCCTTGGTCATATGACTCATGTTTTGCATAGCTATAGTGCAAATGCCTTGACTAGTCTTGAGTTTTGAGGCACCTACCATGCTATACTTGTGATGTTTCCATGCCTTGGCATCATTTGGCATGATATTTCAAAGATTATATCTTTGCCATATTCTCATGTTTATCACTCCTTTAATGTATTTGAGAGTTGCACCTTTATGCCTTGTTTGGCGAGCCATTGCATGAGCCTCATTTTCTTGCCTTTCAAGCTATCATCTCAGTCTATTTTGGCCACTAATTTTGGGCATGACTGAGGTTTGTCCATTCTTAGTTTAAGTCCATTTTCCATGTTGTTCAAATGTTGTTACATTGTATCATGTTTGCATGCTCGAGTTGTATGACATTTGCATGCTTGTCCCATTACATTGTTGTTTGCATGCTGTTACATATTTGGTGCATTGCATGTTTATTTCATTCCATGATTTTTGTATGCTTGTTGCATTGCATTGTGTATGCATGCCTTGTATTGCATTGTTTGCATTGTGTTTGGGTCGGATGTTGATCCAAACACGGGGAACAAGGGGCATTTTATACTTGAAGTGATGAAATGCGCCTCATTCCTTAGGTCGCCGACCCTCTTGATCAAGCATGATAGAGGTGTAGGCATTCATATGTTCTTGTGTGCATTCATTTGACATGAATTTGTGCAACTTGGCCCCTTTAGCCATCATGTATCGAGATGCGTGATTGATGGCTCGAGGGTCGAGCATTACACTCCTTTGAGCCTTAGACATGATAAGGAGTGTGGTGGCACAAACATTTTCTTGAAAATACCTTGCCATGCCTCTGTCAGTGCTCTGTTGTAGCAAAAGCAGGAATTTGCAGGAAGTGTTAGCCGATCGACCATCAGAACTGCCGACCGGCCACCTTAGTCTGCCGATCGGCTATCAGTTTGGCCGATAGCAATAATCATCGGCCACTCCTTTTGGCTGATGGCCTCTCACAGTGACCATGAGGTGGTTCAGAAGCATCATAGGAACTTTCACAATTTTTAGAGGAGCACAAGTGTGCAAACAGAGGCAACATGAGGCATGACAACGGGTTTCCGAGCAAGGCGATCGAGCATGCATCATTGAATCATTCTGAGACAAAGCTGTGGCAGCCTCTTTAGTTTCATACTTAGTCTGTTTTGTAACTTAATTAATTTGCTTAATTAGTTAAGAGTTTTGTAATAATTAATTAGCTTGTTAGTTAGTTAATTAGTTGGTTTGTGTTATTCATTCGGACCCTCCGTCGAGAGGACGCAATTGTGTAATAAGTGTGCGTGAGTGTATGAATGTCTTCTAACCCCACGTCTTTCTCCCTTTTACTTAACCGCTTACGATGGTTAGTTCTAGATCATATTTTGATTAGCATACTTATGCTTCGCATGTTTGCATCCATTCATCTGTATTGCATGCACCGGGCTCAGCGCATCATACTAACTACAGTGTATTTCAATTCTAAGTTGAACACATGATTATCAAGTTACATCTCATATGTCATCTTAGAATAGCCAAGCCTATTTCTAGTTGCATTTTGCATGTGTTGCATTAGCCATCTTAACATAATTAGGATCGTGCATGATTTCTAACTAGTTGTTGTTTTGGCTCAGAGTACTAGGTAAGCTTTTATGCTTTAGCATGCTGCATGAGTGTGAGTGTTGCCATGATAGCATGCTTGCCATGAGGCTGACTGCTTATGTGATATAATTGCCTGAATGCCTGTGGGTGAAGGTTGGATTACTTGAATTGGAATAATTCATCAAAATACGAGTTTTTAAGCTCACTTGAAAGTGGTAAAATCATGTTTTCTAAGCCCACTCGAGGGTGGCAAAACCACGTCTTAGCCTACTTGCGAGTAGCACCTTCAAAACCATTTTCAAACAAACATGAGATGCTTTGTTTCAACTTAGGCGATCTAGTCTATACTTGTGTGTGGTGTGCATCACATAGTAAAGCTAGCTAATAACCGGAATAAAAACACATGTGTTTTAAAAAATAAGATATCATGTTAGTAAAGGCCGATCTTTGATCGGGCGAGCGGGGGTGCTCATTGCATAACCTTTCCCTCTCGTACCCAAGTTCCCGAGCCGAGGCAAATTTGGTGATGACGGACACGTGGCCTTAGGCAACGAGTAAGGGTTTCCTAAATTTTCCCAAAAATAAAAAACATTTAGGTGGCGACTCTGTATCTGGCAAAGCAGTCCATGTTTGGCACTTCTTTATAAAAATCAGTTTTCCAAAACGATTTGTCGAATTTGGATTCTTTGGTGATTTATCAGTCTTGCATTGCACTTTGTGAGATTAAATTCAGAACCATGACATTGAGTCCGAACTATAGTACGCTAATGAACAAAACGGAATTTTCCCGGGACGTTCGGGCATGTCTATAATATATATCAATAAAACTAGGGGGTTTCTTTCCTTATTTGGCATTCCTTTTGGTCCAGACTATCCTAACCTTAATGTCTTTTTTTCTATTCCTCCTATGAACTCATCCTATAGTGACTTTTTCAAATTTGAGAACAAAAGGGAAGGCCCTGTAATTGATAGGGAATTATTTTTTTTTTTTTTATTGTATTAACTTTGTAAATTCCTCTTCTGTACCTCTTCTCAGAGGATTATGCCTGAGTTTGCTCCTCTCACCAAAGCTTTTGTTTTGCATAAAAATGTAACTTTAGCTCTATGTGTTTTGGGTCATGTCCACAAAACTTGCTCCTAATTTTGTGAAAAACCCATGGATGCCAATCAAGGAGGCCTATTTTGGGTACTCCAACTCTAGTTTTTTGCATACTTCACTGACTTGCATTTTAAATGTCTTAGATTTTTATCACCAAACCCTACCTCTTATGGCATGAAGTTTGCCAGAGTCTCTTTTTACGCTTCCAATTTTGCCTTCTGTTTTTCTTTTTTCCATCAACTTCCACCTTTCCTTTCTAGCCTCTTTTCCTGTCCCTTCGAAGCTAACATTGGACCAGCCTGGCTGAGAGCCTTTTTGGATTATAAGTCCTGCTCTAGGCCTCAACGCAAAGATATATGGCTCAGAGAGTTTAAGCTTTGAATATCCTCAAAGATAAGCAGCAACAACAGAGGAAGATAAAACTTCTGCTTGATCATAAAGAGGAGAAACCTGAGGCTCCCATGGAAGAGGGAGAAGCAGAGAAAGAGAAATAAACACCATTGAAGAGGAGGAAGAAAATAATAGTTTCTCCTTCTGACCTTGTTGGTGATCCTATTCACAAGGCAGTTGCTAAGGCTATGGAAGAAGAACATTCCAAAGAAATTATAGTATTTCAGAGATCTGAAAAGAGGAGGTAGCAACAAATACTAAAAGATGAAGCTGCTACTGCTGATGCGCTACAAAGGGAGGCTGTAAGGAAAAAACAGACTGCTGAGCTCTATGCCTTTCGCAGCTCTCCAATCATTACCACTACAACTTCTGAGGCTGGTAATTTCTCCCTTAACTCCTTTTGATTTCCTCTCAAGACTTAACAAAAAGAATTAACATTTTCTTTCTATTTTTTGTTTATGCAACACCAATCATTCCTCTTCCAACACTGGCCTCTTTGGTCTCAAAATGAACAAGGAAGGCTTATACTGAAGTGCGAATGATTATAAAGCTTATTCAGATGGTACTTCCACTATCCAGCGCTATATCCTCCATGCCTTCCTTTTTAAAGCAAAGCATTCCACCTTCCTTATGCCCAGGCTTAACACCATACTTGCTCCATCTATCTTTCCTCTCCTCTCATTTTACTTCTTCCATAATCATGGTTGCTCTTGTATCACCTGAGAGAATTCCAGTGGTCACTTCATCTTTAGTGATAACTGGTACTCGCAAGGAAGATACTGGTGGCTCACCAATTTCCTTTCAACCATCTAGCTCTAGTCCCTCTTCTTTAGACTTCCAAGTAACCGGGACTATTGACTCTATGAGGGGAACTTCTACCCTTCACCTATTCCTATGCTTCTATCTCTTTCTTCAACCAGCAATCCCTCTGTACTGATAATGTCAAAAGAGGAGATAGACATCTTCGAAGCTCAGCTAGCTAGCTTGTTTGGCATCTCTTCACCAGCTCGGGTACCAAGCAGTGAGACTGAGCCATTGACCCTTGCTGATTCCTTGCTAGAGATTTTTGAGAGCTCCTCTACTGCTGTTGAAGCCTCTTTATCTCGAGCGGACTTGGGGACTTATTTGATTTACTGCAAACATTTTTGAGGATTCCATTTGAAACTTTGCAGAGACCTATCATCAAGGATGGTTTCCTTAAATGTTGCCAGGCCTTCGAGCAATCTGATTTGGCATTTTCAAGCCACCTATCTCAAGCAGCAGCCATCATAGACTTTTACATCAATATTTGTCAAATGGCTAAGGCTGCAAAAGAAAAACTGCTGAAGGATAAGGAGTTTGTATCCCACATCCATGCTGAAGTATTTGAATTGAAGGGACAATACTCCTATGCATCCCAGTTTCGATCCCAATTGTTGGAGAAGAATGCTCAACTGGAAGAGGAGCTAGCAGCAGTCAACCTAGCCTTAGATCAAAATCCCAAGAAGTTACAAATTATTAACCAAGGGCTGGCTGACAAAAAAACAAGACATGGCTACAGTCATTCAGTTGTTCCCATTCCTTAGAAGTAGAGAATCAATTGTAAGGGAACAATTGAAACACTATACTGATTTCTGGGCCAATTTGTGGCTACATGTATTTAATTCTTTATAAAATGAAAAACCTTTTATTATCTATGTAGGTGTATCATGCTCTATCATTCTATTATTTAGCACTTTCTACACTTCTTGTGTCTCCCACACAGTTGGATAATAAGGCTTCAAGTACCTACCATTAATTTTCTGAGGATGCACATATCCATTCAGATTTCTTAGATGGTATGCTCCCCCCAGGCAAGACTCTATGAATTTGATATGGTTCTTTCCAATTAGGTGACCATTTGCCAAACTTATGGCTTTAATTCCTATTGGAAGAATTGTCTTCCATACCAAATCACCTTCATCAAAGCTATTGTGCCTGACTTTCTTATCATAGTTTTTGGTTGCCTTCTTCTTTTGGAAAAAAATACTATTTAATGCCCAAAATTCTAGTTTCATCCACACTTTCTAATTCCAAGAACATGCTTTGATGGTACTGCTCAGAAGTTAACTAGTTTTGGCATTTTACCCTCAAGGATTTAATATTAATTTCCACATGCAACACTGCATTATGTCCATATACTAAGGTATAGGGAGTGATTCCTGTACTTGACCTTGGAGAAGTTCTATAGGCCCACAACACATCTAACAATAAGTTATGACAATCTCTAGGATTGTCTTTCACAACTCTTTGTATTCCTTTTTTCAAGGATTTATTAGATGATTCAACCCGACTATTTGCTTGTGCATAATAAGGGGTGGAATTAACAAGGCTAATTCCAAACTCTATTGGGAAAGATTTTACCATCTTTCCATCAAATACAGTCCCATTATCTACAGTTATGGTCTGTGGGATGCCAAACCTATGGATCAATTCCTTGATAAATCCAATAACTTCAGTCTAATCCACAACCTTATAAGGCTTAGCTTCGACCCATTTAGTGAAGTAATCTGTGGCCACTAGAATGAAACAATGTTGCTTCGAAAAAGGTAGATATATTTTCCCTATCATATCCATTGCCCATCCTTTAAATGGTGATGGCTTCACTACTTTATGCAAATCAGCTATCGGAACAAGCCTTATCATGCCATGCTTCTAGCATGCTTGACATCTTTTTACGTACTCTATATAATCCTTTAGGATGGTTGGCCAATAGTAGGAATGCCTTTGAAGCAACCATCTAATCTTCACACCAGGCTGATGGGCACTACAAATACCTTCATGCACCTCAGCCATAGCAGTCAATGCTTCCTGTGGCCCTAAACATTCCAACAGCAACCCATCTGCTCCCCTTTTGTAAAGAGCATTGTTATACACTATATATTGCATAGACCTTAGTTTAATTTTCCTGCTAGCCTTCAAAGATGGGCCAGTTAAATATTAAATGATTGGATGTCTCCAATCATGCTCTTCTAAGGCCCTGTTTGGTAGAGCTGTGGGAAAGTGCTTATAACTTATGCCTTAACAGCTTATAGCTTATAACTATAAACATAAGCTGATTTCTGACTTATAAATTAAGCATCTCCTGTCCCACTGAAAGAATAAGCTGATTTCTGACTTACAAAAAGTTATAAGCTGCATTGTTAAGTTAAACCAAACACATCAAAATAGCTTAAATTAAGCTGAAAGCTGAAATAAGCAGCTTTTAAGCTGCTCCAAACAGGCACTAAGTTATTTTGGTTAACTTCTACCATGATACCCTTTTTTAGCCAAATGTAGTATTAATTTCTGGTAGGTTGCTTGACTTATGTCCATTTGTGTATTCCCCTTTCTTCTGAAATTCGAAGCCTTTTGGGCCACATCATTGGCTTTATGGTTCATGAATCTTGGAATATAAGTCACATTGGCTATTTGAAACTGAGAAAACAAATGCAGCGCAACAATATAATATGGTAACATGCTTGCACTTTGACACTTGAAGATTCCTTTTACTTAGTTGATTACCAATTGGGAATCCCCAAATATATCAACTGCATGAGCTTGTAATCTAATAAGTTTCTCACATCCCATTATTAAAGCTTCATATTCAGATTGATTATTGGAACAAGTAGTTTCACCCACTCTGAAACCATGTGTGGTTTCTACCTCCTGTGGTGATTTAATTATAACACCAATTCCAACTAAACCACTGGTTTTTGATCCATCGAACCGCATTTACCATGGCTTAACATTGATCATATCAAGGTCCATTATCTCTTGGCTTTCTGTTTGACATGAATAATCTGCCAAGAAGTTAGCCAAAACTTGTCCTTTTACTACCTTTTGGGGGACATATTCTAGATGAAATTCTGATAAAGCTAATATCCATTTCTACATGAGCCTGTAATCCAATAAGTATCCCATTATTAAAGCTTCATATTCAGCTTGGTTATTGGAACAAGTAGTTTCATCCACTCTAAAGCCATGTGTGGTTTCTACCCCCTGTGGTGATTTAATTATAACACCAATTTCAACCAAACCATTGGCTTTTGATCTGTCGAACCACATTTGCCATGGCTCAATATTGACCATACCAAGGTCCATTATCTCTTGGCTTTCTGTTTGACATGAATGATCTGCCAAGAAGTTAGCCAAAACTTGTCGTTTTATTGCCTTTTGGGGGACATATTCTAAATGAAATTTTGATAGAGCTAATATCCATTTGCGAATTCTTCCTCTCAACATAGGTCTAGATAACATGTACTTAACCAAGTCCGTGGTTGCAATTACCAAGACAACAATAGGCAAAAGATAATATCTTAATTTCATTGCTGCAAAGTACAATGCAAGGCACAACTTTTCTATAGCTGAGTATTTACATTCACAAGAATTTAAAAACCTACTAAGGACTCGTTTGGGAACAGGCTAATTTAGTAACTTTTTAGCTATTTAGCTAAAATATGAGCTAAAAAAAACTAGTATGTTTGGGATGACTTTTTGGCTTTAAGAAAAGATGTGCAAAAAGTAGAGAGAAAAGAAAATCTTTAACTTTTTGGTATGGGTTGTTGGCTTTTTGGCTAAATTAGTAACTTTTTGGTTTTTTGGCTAAAAAAGAGGGTTCCCAAACGAGGCCTAAGGTAATAAACTGTTTGCTCCTTACCTTTTTCATTGTCCTGGGTTAGGAAAACTCCCAATGAATCTTCTGCTACAGCAATGTATAACTTCAAAGGCTTGTCGCTCCTTAGCGGCATTAACACTAAAGGCTTGGCAAAGTAGGCTTTAATTTCTTCAAAAGCAGTTTGATGCTCTGTTGTCTACATAAACTCCTCTTCATCTTTCAACTTTAATAAAGAAGAAAATACTTTACTTTTCCCTGCAATGTTAGAAATAAATTTTCGAAGAAAATTAACTTGACCAAGGAACTTTTGTACTTCTTTCTTACTTGATGGAGGTTTGGCCTTAATGATGGTTTTGCCTTTATTTTGATCAATCTGTATTCCCTTCTTGTGCACTACATAGCCCAAGAAGTTTCCAGATGATACACCAAAAGCACATTTGAGAGGATTAAGCTTTAACTTGAACTTTCTCATTCTTTCGAAAACTGCTACCAAGTGAACCAAGTGTTCTTCCATAGACTAGGACTTTACAACAATATCATCAATGTAACACTCTAGGTATCCTCCAATAAGATCATGAAAGGCAATATTCATTGCCCTCTGATATGTTGCCTCAACATTCTTCAGACCAAATGGCATTTTTACCCATTCGAAGGTGCCAATATTCCCAGGACACCTGAATGTTGTCTTGTGGACTTCCTCCTCTGTAATGCAGATCTGGTTGTAACCAGAATGCCCATCCGTCATAGACAAAATCCTGTGCACTGTTGAACTGACCACTAATAAACCCACTATAGGCATGGGGTATTCATCTTTTGGAGTTGCCAAATTCAGATTTCTAAAATCGATGCATACCCTCATCTTGCCATTCTTTTTAACCACAAGCACAATGTTAGACAACCATTCAGCATACCTGGTTGTTCTAATGAAGCATTCTTTAAGGAGTTTGAGAATTTCCTCCTTTACTTTCTGAACCACTTCAGGGCTCATCTGTCTTGGTTTCTGTTTGTGTGGTTTGAAGTTAGGCTTCATAGGGAGCCTATGTTCCACTAATGACCTATCCAATCCTGGCAGTCCATTATAAGCCCACGCAAAATAATCCTTATATTCCTTTAGGACTACCAATAACAAGTTCTTGTCAATTGGACTTAACCAAGCACTGATATAAGTGGGTTGCTGTGTAGAACCTTCCTCTAAATTGACTTCTTCCAAGGAGTCTTGTACTTGAGCACTTACTAATGCTTCTCCTTTAACTTCTTCTGCCTTGGAAGCAATTTCCTCATTTTGTTCTACTCCCACCTTCTCTAGTTTAACATCTTTACCTTCTTCTTCATAGACAAAATTTGTCCATAAGGCTTCTTCTTCCTGTATTTCATGGACTTTTGTCTCGATGTCCAATGCACAGTACTTATTAAGGGCCAAAGGCCTGGCCTTTTGTTGCTCCTGATTACGGCCAACCACCATGGCTTCCCTTTCTTGTTCCTGAACCTTCTAGACTATTGACTTTATGTCCAATGCTGAAAACTTAACTAAGGCCAAGGGTCTGGCTTCTTGGGTCTCATCTTTTTGCCTACAACCAGGCATCATTATCATCCTTGGTGACGAACTCTTCATTAGCACTATCCTGCACTAATTGCTTCAGATATGCTACTTTCTCGTCAATCGTTACTTCGGCCGTTCCATCAGGTTTCCTTAATATACTGAGTGGTGTCACTCCTTCAGTATATAACTTTGCCTCTGCAAAGTCAGCACAAGGGATAAAGGATTGAGGGTCTGCTTCAATCTCCTCTGTCTCTCCATTGCATAGGGCTATCATTATTTTCTAATGCAGAGAGGAAGACACACATTTGTTGGTGTGGATCCAATCCTTGCCAAGCAAAGCATTATACTTGGCATTACTGTCTATAACAAAGAATGCTGTCATGCAATCTTTGGTTCCTATACTCAGGTTGATGGGCAGAATATCCTGAGCCATCTACTTATCACCAGCAAAACCAACAATGGTTGTGCTGGTTGGGATTAATCTGGGTTTCTTTTTCCCAATTTCTTCAAAGTGGACTTTGGAAGCAGGTTCACTGTTGCTCTATTGTCTACTAACACCTTGTTCATTTGTATCCCATCGAAATAAGCCTTGATATACAAGGGCTTAACGTGCTAAGTCATAGATGTTGTAGGATACTAGAAGGGATACGAGAGGTTAATACTCACCTCCTCACTTTCTTCTTCAGTTTCCATTGGTATGGCCACTTCAGACTCATTTTGAATCATGCTGACCTGTGAATCTTCACTAGGAACTGGAATAGGGTCATCTTCCTGACCTTCTTGGTTTCATTCTTCAGCCTGGAACTCTTGTGGCAGTATATATACCATATTTACTGACACTAGAGGAAATGAGCCAAACTGAAATACTGGCTATACTTGTTTCCCTTCTAAACTAGCTTGTTCTGTTATTTCAGAAGCATTTTTCATGCTGTACTTTGGTACCTCTATATTAGCAGGTTCCTTTGAAACAGCCTGTTGGTGATCTGCCTCCATTGGTTTGTCAACCAAAAAGGTTTGCTCAGCCATGAAAGCCTCATATACTCCATCTTCAGCCAATGTTCTCTCTTGGCCTAATTCAGTCCCTTCATCTGTTTCATGGTCGCTTTCCCTTAAAGTCTTCTCGTGGTCTACTACACTGAATTTTTCTTTGGCCTTTAGTTCAGCATGAACTTTAGCCAACTTTTCCATGCTGACACTTCTCTTGATCTTGGGAACAGGCTTTGAACCTATCCCTCTATATGTCTGATCCTTTGTTTGTGCCATGGAAGTGCTCTCTCAATTTTCTTTTAGATCCTTCTGATATGGGGTGTATCTTCATTGGATTTTCCTTCTTTGAGACCTAGAAATTATAAGAACCACATCTGGCTCCCTTGTTTTTAGATTTTTTAATAACACCCAGTTGTTTGGAGCCACCAATGGAGGTTTGATCATTCTTTCCTAGTCTCTTAAAACCTTTCTTTGAGTTGACATCTCCTTAGGTTTATTCCACATGACAAACTAATCTGAAACTCCTGGGACCCATAAGCCCACTGGTCTAGCTGTTGGATCTGCTGCCCCACTCTTTGAAGCAGTCTTCGAAGCAGTCTTTGGAGGCCAATTATCAGTCCTGGTCCCATGCCTTGTACTGAATCCATGCTTCCTTTCAAGCTGGTTGCCTACTCTGTAATAATTGGGTGACCTAGTTTCATACAGAGGCCTCTTTTCCTTTGACTGCATCCTAGTGTCAAGTGGGGTTACCAAGGACGAATGCTGTTTGGGGCCAGTTGGGTATGGCCTCTTGTTATGAGTGCTAGTTACTCGGTCTCTCTGCACCTTTTTGTAATGTTGTTTCCCATCAACTGGGAGCCCCTTCAACCACTTGTAACACATTCTGCACCTAGGGCACATTTTCTGCACTATAGCAATTTCGAGAGAGTCATCATCCAACATGTCTTCACTAGAGCTTTCTTTTAGGCCTGTAGAGCTTTGTCTATCAGTTGGTGAGCTTCTTATGTTCTTCCTGAGAGCAACCTGGCTAGCCATTACATCTGCACAGTGACTTCCTCCAATTCTTTCAGGGATAGTGTAGACACCCTAATTTTGACCGGTCCTAAAACTTGGGCGTTTTCTTTTGATTACCCGATGATGACAATTAGAATGTGATTCTCACAGAATCCTTAATAAGAGAGATGGAATTTGGACTTTAATCCCAACCTTCACCATTATGGCTAAATTGTTTTACACTACTAAATATTTTATTAGTTTAGTATTTTGTAATTTTGCATAATTTTATGTGTTTGTTCATATTTTTGGTGTTTTTAATATAAATTGGTATAAATTATATATTTTTGTTATTATATACTATATTATATATATTATAAAAGAAAAATAATACAAAAATTTATGTCAGTCAGCCCTTGGCTGCCGACATCCAAATCCAAGCACATAATGCATATATATATATATATATTAGATATTTATTATATTATATGTATATAGTTTGTTTGTGGAGAGAGTTTGGCTGGCCTGCTGGATTCAATTGCATATAGATATATATTATATAATATTTATATTATTATATTATATTTTGTTTATTTGTTTCTTCCTAGTTTCTGCTTATATAAAGCAATCAAAGGGAGAGGCTGAGGGAGGGGGCTAATCTGAAAAGTTTGAGAGAATTAGATTAGAGAATCAGAGAGAAAAAAAAGAATTGGTGTGAGAGAGTTTGAGAGAAAAGAATCAGAAATAAGGAAAATTATTTTTTTAGAGAGATAGGGAAAATAAAATATTTTCTTTGATATTGTTATTTCCATTTCATCAATACACTATTCAAAAACCAACCACTAAAGCTGTAATTCCAAATTTTGGACTGAGAATTGAGAACACATTCCACAGACTTGAGGATAATCAAAAGAAAGTTTGTGACTCGGAAAATTCATCATTTTCCCAAAAGTTGAGTTTTTGCAAACTTTCATTTAATTTAAAAATGTGATATAATTTGTTTAAATACTTCATTTACTGCTTTTCATAACTTTTTTTTTTATCGCTTTAATGGAAAGGCTACACCACCCACATATCTATTGTAAATTACTTTTTTTTTATATAATTGTTTTACCATTATAATGAGAAGGCTGCACCACCTACATATCTATTGTAATTTATTATTATTATTATATGTAACTGTTTTATTGCTTTAATGGGAAGGTTGCACCACCCATATATTTGCTGTAATTTAAATATTGTATCTAAACTATTGTAATTTATTACTTCAAATAATTTACCCCACTGGATAAATAGTAACCTCCAACGGTGAATAGTGCCTCTGACGGTGAATAGTAACCGTGGCGATGAATAGTACCTCTGGCGATGAATAGTACCTATGAACGAAAAATACCCGATAATATGAATAATGATAAAAAAAGGGTAAATAGTAATTATCGTGGTGAATAGTACTATCGGCAATGAATAGTGCTCTGGGATGAATAATGCTCCCGCAAAATAAGTTTCCCCAGGCGGAACGGAGCAGTCTTCTCGCGTCAAGTAGTATATTTTCTGGCAATCCCCAAAGCACATGAAGTTTCTTTATTTTTATTATTATTGTTTTTATGTTGAGAGCTTGTGAGGTTTTTATTTTATTGTAATATTCCCTTCTTTCTTTCTTATTTGGTTTATAATAATTTATTCAGAGTATTGTAATAATTCCCTGCCCCGCTTCTTTCTATCCTGTTCTTTTACTTGCTTTCTTTATCTGTGAATATGTATCATATTTCATCTTTCATTATATCCATGCTTTGCATCCATGTTTCATGCATCTTGATTCGAATAATTTTTCATTTGTGGATTTAATCAATTCATATGTGATTATGTGCGTTACCTCATCTTTTTGAGATGATTCACATGTCATATCTTAGAAGTCGAATTTTTAGTTGCATCTCATGAGTGAATTGCATTAGAATTTTGTATATAAGATCATGCATATTTTACTAACTTTGTGTTGTAGCTTATTCGTGGGTCGTCAAACATGTAAGTTTTTATGCTTTAACATCCAATTTGCGTGTGTTTTTCTTACTATGTTTGCATTCTACCATGAGACTATTTGCTTATATGATATAACTCTATGAATGTTAGTGGATGGAGGTTGTGTCGCTTAATTTAGAAAGATGTTGATTTTCATGTTTGTAAGCTCAATTTATTTGGGTTATACATCTTCAAAACTCTTTCAAAACTACATGAAATCAAGTTGTTCCAAAGTAGGTGGCATAGTCTATACTTGCATGTTTTACATAGTAAATTTTAGGATTTATTAAATAATCAGAACATGAACATATAAAGAAAATAAAATTCATATCATGGTTAGTAAAGGCCGATCTTTTGATCAAGTGAACGGGGGTGCTCAATTAATGACATTTCCCTCTCATACCTAAGGTTCCGAACTGAGACAACTTTGGTTATGACGAACAATGGCCTTGGCATGAGTCATGAGTTTCCTAATTTTCCAAAATATTAGGTGGCGACTCTGAGATCTGATGACGCAGTCCATTTTTGACAAAATTGCAATAAAATGGATTTTCACTAAAAGTTGCCAAATCTGGACTTTCATCTATATTTCACATTGCACTCATGAGACTAAATCAAAGAGACTAAGGGTCCGAACTGTTTAACACGCAGGGGTACCCCCCAGGCATGTTATAGATAGGTTTTGGAAATCTGGCATGCCAACATTGGCTGCAGCCTCTCTAATTTTTGGAAACAGGTTGGTGTCAATTCCCATAGCTTTCTCGAACTTGGTTGGAAACTTTAGCCTTCCCTTCCGAATCTGTTCTTGGATCCTGTCTCGGAAAACAATACAGTTTTTAGTTGAATGAGATCAAGAATTGTGCCATTTACAGTATAGTTTTCCTTTAAGTTCTTCCAGGGTAGGAATCTTGATTCCCTTTGGTAACTTTAGGAAATTTGCTGCAAGTAAATGATTAAAAATGTCATTTGCTTTTGTTAAGTCAAAAGAATACTTCCTATGCAAGTTTTTCTTTTTAAACAGTTGGTCTATTGTACTGTCTTTTTGAATTAATGCCTTACAAGTCATAGGTTCTTTTCCTACTATATCTGCTGCATCAATGTCATAATTAGGGTCCTTATAGTGGGTCTTATATGATGCATTACTTCGATCTTGTTCTACCTCGAGTAAAGTTTCATATCTAAACACCTTATAGGTTAACTCTACTAAGTCTCGAAACTCAGTTGAATCAAACTTCTTTCGAAGCCTAAATTCCAAGCCATTCTGAGCCAATCTTAGAAATTCAGGCTCTAGTAGCATGACCCTGCATTTTTTTCGTGTCCTTTTAAATTTTGCAATAAACTGAGTAGCTTTCTCATCAGACTTTTGGCTTAATTTTGCCAAGTCTACCATAGAAACTTTAGGTTCTGTTTGGAAAAATTGGGCATGAAAAACTTCTTTCATTTGCTGCCAAGTTTGGATAAAGCCAGGTGTAAGGTTTATGTACCATACGAAGGCTGCTCCAGTTAGAGAACTTGGTTAGTTTGATGTAATCATTATTAACAAACTCACCACACTTGTAACGACCCCAAAACGCGCATAAGGAATTATCTTTATTTACCTATGAGTTAATGTGCTTTAATGTGATTATATCTTTTGAATTGAAACATTATCTGTTGTGTTACAACTTTAAAATTGGAATTACTGACCTTTATGGATTTAGAAATCAAAATTGAGTACTTGCTTATGATAATGGAAATTTTTAGAGCTACTTGGGAAAATTAATTGAAAATTTAATTCGTCTGATTCGTTAATGCATGTTTGGGTGATTAACTTTGCACTGCAAATTGAAAGCCTTAGAGGCTTCAGAAACCAGAACAGAGGACATATTTATGATCAGCATAATTTTTAGAGTTATCTGGGAAGTTTAATTGAAATTTAATTTTGTGCAATTCGTAAGGGCGCGTTTGGCCCTCCCTACTTGTGGAACGCTTTTATATATATATGTGTGTGTCATATGAGTTGTTGAACTCATCAAGTGGAGTCCAAAAATATCTAAGGGAGAAAGAAGAGAACCGTGAGAGAGAGAGAAGGGAGAAAAAGCTTCTCTAAGAGAGAGCCCACCATTCATGAGTGTTTGAAGCTAAGTGGAAGAGATTAAAGAGAGGGAAGAAGATAATCCATGGAAGCTTGGGAAATTGAAGAGAGCTAAGAGAAAGACAAAGATTGGGCAAAGGTGTGGAAGTTTACCTTGAATTCTTATGTTTAATGCATTAATTTCATGAAGTTATAGTGATATTGAAAGATTTGAAACCCATTTGAGTTAGGGTTCTAAGTATGTATTTAATTGAACTCAATTTAAGAAGTGAGACCTTGGGTTCTATGATTTTGGTTGTGATTGGAACTTAACTTTATAAATACCATATGAATGAACCCTAGATTGTCCATAGAATAAGGTTATGTAAGGATCGAGTGTGTTGTGAGTTATGATTTGGGAACTTGCAAATTATGAAAGGTAAAGCATTGATCTTGAACTTGAGGCAAAAATGATTTGTTTAAAATGGAATTACACTTGAATGATGATAGTTTATCATGTTGTGGGACAATTTTACATGTTTTTGGGTGATTTGAGCTGGAAACCAAGCTTAGAAATGGAAAGAGCTAGAGTTAGAGCAAACAACATTTTCGAATAGAAAAACTGACCCAGAGCTGCACGTGCAGCGGGTCTTCTCGCGTTGCGGCAATCCATTTTCAGATTCTGCTAAAAAAGCACGTGGTCCCACATGTGCGGCCAAGTTTCCCACACGTGCGGGACAACCCTATTCAGCTAACTTCAAATATGCATATCTCTTGCATCCAGACTCTGTTTAAGCAATTCTTGAGCCTAAATTCAAGCTCCGGAAGTCTAGTTTCCAATAGTGGTGCTCTCACTCCCAAATTCTTAGTACACAAGTAGATATGCCCAAATTAGTGAAGATTGTTCACTTTCGGTCCAACCATTTCATGCCATTTTCTCACCTAACCCAATTCCCTTCCATTTCTTCCTATTTTCCTTGATATGAATTATGATCCATTGAAGACCTATGAGTTTAGAACCAACATAACTAATTGATCAAAGAGAATAAGTAAGAGATCAGTTATAAACTCATATTATGTTTTGTACATTGTGTTTGTAGGCCAAGACGAGGACATTGTTCCATTACTACCGGAAGCCCATCACTGTGAGTAATAGTAGTGTAACGATGAAAGGTAAAGCATTGATCTTGAACTTGAGGCAAAAATGATTTATTTAAAATGGAATTACACTTGAATGATGATAGTTTATCATGTTGTGGGACAATTTTACATGTTTTTGCGTGATTTGAGCTGGAAACCAAGCTTAGAAATGGAAAGAGCTAGAGTTAGAGCAAACAACATTTTCGAATAGCAAAATTGACCCAGAGCCGCACGTGCAGCGGGTCTCTCACGTTGCGACAATCCATTTTTAGATTCTGCTAAAAAAGCACGTGGTCCCACATGTGCGGCCAAGTTTCCTGCACGTGCGGGACAGCCCTATTCAGCTAACTTCAAATATGCATATCTCTTGCATCCAGACTCTGTTTTAAGCAATTCTTGAGCCTAAATTCAAGCCCCGGAAGTCTAGTTTCCAATGGTGGTGCTCTCACTCCCAAATTCTTAGTACACAAGTAGATATGCCCAAATTAGTGAAGATTGTTCACTTTCGGTCCAACCATTTCATGCCATTTTCTCACCTAACCCAATTCCCTGCCATTTCTTCCTATTTTCCTTGATATGAATTATGATCCATTGAAGACCTATGAGTTTAGAACCAACATAACTAATTGATCAAAGAGAATAAGTAAGAGATCGGTTATAAACTCATATTATGTTTTGTACATTGTGTTTGTAGGCCAAGACGAGGACATTGTTCCATTACTACCGGAAGCCCATCACTGTGAGTAATAGTAGTGTAACGATATGTTTTATTTACTTCTTGTGGTAATGATTTATATATTGTGGCTTGTGAATGGCACATTATACTTTAATTGAATTAATGGACATGATTGAACGATGGCCTCTATATAGACCTAAGGTCGATTTGTCTCTGTTGATAAAAGTGGGCCTGAGGTCGTTACGATGTGAATTGTTTATGTCTCATGGCCTTAAGGCCGAGGGAGATGGAGACATGTCGATGTTCCGTCTACCCTATAATAATATGAACTGTATATGACGAATGGCTCTACACCAAGGGGGATGGAGACATGTCGATGTTCCATCTTCCTTATTTTGCTTTGGACAACTGTCGCTATGTTGGGCCTAAGGCCGTTTTGTATTATATGTAGGCCCGAGGCCGTTCTGTATTACATGTGGGCCTGAGGTTGTTCTGTATTGCATGTGGGCCTAAGGCCGTTTTGTATCATATGTGGGCCCGAGGCCATTCTGTATTGCATGTGGGCCTGAGGCCGTTTTAAAATATGATTATGAATAAGAGCTGTGTATGGTTTGACATGTATATTTACATTCTCTAAGACTATGCTCGTTTGACTAACCTCCTTACATTGCTATTATTCACCGAGCCTTGCTCACCCTGTTTTTATGTATATTATGTAGGTGGGCCATCGGGAACCGACAATAGAATGGTATTGAAATCCTCCTGTCTGCCAAGCCGCCTGGGGTACGCCTCCGTGTTGAGGCCTTAATTTTGATTACTGGGAGTTATATAGTTTATAGAGTCTTATATAAGCGTGTGTGTGAGATCTGTATAATTCTGTGATTATTGTAAATATGGAAACGTAATTAAAGAATTACATTACTTTGAATTTTCATGTATGCACGAGCTCAATGGGCATTTTATCTATGTTGATATTGCTTCCGCTAAAGGCCCCGTATTTGGATAAGTATTGTTTGAAATTTTTTTTTTGAGGCCTAAGTACAGGCTGGTCATGGACTAAACTTTTAGGGGCGGGTTTGGGTCGTGACAACACTGGCTTATAAACCTAGCAATGTGTTTCACTGTTGATTGATTTCCATTACCATAAAATAGGGTAAAGTCTGGTATTCTAAACCCTCTAGGATACTCTTGTACCCTATCTACCCACTCAGGGTAAGGTTTTCTATATACTGGTGTCTCATCGGGAACCGACAATAGAATGGTATTGAAATCCTCCTGTCTGCCAAGCTGCCTGGGGTACGCCTCCGTGTTAAGGCCTTAATTTTGATTAATGGGAGTTATATAGTTTATAGAGTCTTATATAAGTGTGTGTGTGAGATCTGTATAATTCTGTGATTATTGTAAATATGGAAACATAATTAAAGAATTACATTACTCTAAATTTTTATGTATGCACGAGCTCAATGGGCATTTTATCTACGTTGATATTGCTTCCGCTAAAGGCCCCGTATTTGGATAAGTATTGTTTGAAATTTTTTTTTGAGGCCTAAGTACAGGCTGGTCATGGACCAAACTTTTAGGGGCGGGTTTGGGTCGTGACAACACTGGCTTATAAACCTAGCAATGTGTTTCACTGTTGATTGATTTCCATTACCATAAAATAGGGTAAAGTCTGGTATTCTAAACCCTCTAGGATACTCTTGTACCCTATCTACCCACTCAGGGTAAGGTTTTCTATATACTGGTGTCTAGACCCCTCGAGCCATAGGTTCATACATTTCTCTAACTATATTAGCAATTTGGTCCCTTGGAACCATATTTTGTGCTGGTTGAACTACTACTGGAGGGACAAACACAGGGTTTGGAAGAACACCATGTTCTTGTGGACCTCTTGGTCCATATACGGGTACATTCAGGGCTGGTTGTCCCTACTGTACTGGCTGCTGTTGAAGGTATGGTTGGCTTATTGGGGCATACCCTGCGAAAGGTCCTGTGAAAGGTACCACTAGAGAAGAAGTAGGTGTTGCTTCTCTTCTAATTGCAGGAAATCCTTCCAACCCCCTGAGTGCAAGCTCAAACACAAGGTTGGTGAAACCCCTTGTACTAGGCATGTTCTCAAACATAGGATTTGGAAATGCCCTTTTGCCATTACCCTGGGCTGGCCCAGATCCACCAAATTGTATGGTTTCACTGGTAGAGAATGGTATATTCTGAGTGGCCATTGGTCTCAAAAGAATTTCATACCATGACTGAGGCACGGGTGCTGGCCTCTCATGGTTGTGACTACTAATCTGACCATTGACTTGTCCATTATTTTGCATAGGTCGTTTATCTTGAGTCAATCGTTGCTGAGGACTATTTACATTTTCTTCAGTTTGTCTTACAACAGTTGGTTGATGAGAATTCATTCGATCCAAAAAGGATGTTGCCCATCTTTCCATTGTATACATTAGTTGTTGTCTCATAGCATCTACTAAACCTCTCCACAGATTCAATGGTTGGGTAGAAGAAACATTCAAAGATCCAGTCTCATGGCCCTATCTAGTGTGTTGGACATGTGTTGTATATTTTGAAGTACTGGTCTGTTCGACCATTTGCGGAGGATTTGATGGGATAGGTGCATCCATCACATTGTCTTCTGGGTTAGGTATTTCTACCTCTCCTTCTACACCCCCTTCCAGCGTTCATTTTCTCCTCTTACTCTACGTCTAGCCATTTTTAATAGTCCTATTGGGTGTTCCAAAAATATATGTTGGCTTTTTTGGCTTTTGAGGGTTAATAGTGTAAATTAAGCGTGCCAGCAAAGATCAATTAGTCCTTATAGAAGTTATAATTGTCAACCAATTATCAAGTAATTGTGTTGAAATTCTTTCAGCCTTAATGAAGAGGACTTTTACTAGTGACTTGTTTTAGGAGAAAATTATGAATAGTAACACGTAAATATAAGTCAGAAATCGAATTTCATTAAGCAAATGAAAACTTACAATGAAGTTACAATGACCCAGCCTCGACAAGGTTCACAGCAACAAATTACTGAAAAACTACTCTTAGGAATTGAAGTGTAGTACAGGAATTGAAGTGCTGGAAATGTAAAAAACTGGAAAGAAAATATGAAGTAAATGACTGACTTCTGGATCTGAGTTCGGGGGCTTCCTGTTTAGCTTTCTTTGCTATTTATACTCACTAGTGGTAACTGTCGAAGTGGCCTTATAACCGTCGAAATACACTTCCACGATCTTTGGTCATGGCTTTGCTCAACTAGCTCCCACTACGCCTCTTTTACAGTTAAGTTTCCCTTTTGAATTTGAATTTGAATTGTAGGTAACCATTGGGTTACGACATCTCGCGCCTCTTGACTATTCCGATGCCATGCAGATACGATACTACCAATACGAACCATCACGTGTCCGTCTTTGATTAGAGACTTGCATTAATTTCCCCCATTACCCTTTAGGTGCCACGTATTACTTTGAGATAGGATTTTATAAATTATACAGTCAACACAAATATAACTAACCTTTTAGCCTTGGCCAATACAAATGCATGTCCAGTTGCGTGAACTTCATGTCCGTTGCTTGACCCTTAAAATGTATTGAATTATATGGCCTCAAATGGAATGAATCATGCGACAAGTCATGACTTTGGCACCATTTAGAAGGGAAATGAGTTATTTATTTATTTTGTAAGCATAAATCCTGAAATTTGAACAAAATTTTATTTTCATTCTCATAGTTTTAATTTAAATAATTTGAATTTTATATTTTTAATATAATTTAAACAATTAAATCATACAAAGAAACACAAATTAAATTAGTTGTGGAGTGTAGTTTGTTCAAAATTATAGGGAAAATGAATGTTTATTGTAAAGTTTAAATTGTTTAAATTTTTAGAAATAACTTCTTCTTCTTCCTTTTTTTTTTTTTTTTTTTTTTTTTTTTTTTTTTTTTCTCTCATTAACATAGGCTTCAACGATTATTTATTTGTATAATCGTCTTTAATTGGACTATATAAACAAAAAATATAAACTTTACAAATTAAATAGGCGAGATTGATATTTTAGGATAACAAAAAGAAAAAATGGGAATAGTTTAAGAGATAAAAGTGAAATTACTCTTATATAAAATTGATCCAAAAATTTGGGTATTGAAAATATAATACAATTATGGGAAATAGGTTATACCATGAAATACTAAAAGGAATCTATACTACATATTTTGAGGAAAATGAGATTTTTAATGAGAAAACTCTTGTGAAACTTAAAACCCTCATATTATTTTCCTAGAATTCTTATTATTAAATAATTAAAAAATCTTATATTGGCTAGCAGTTATTGAATCATTTAAAAAAATAATAATTAATCTATTTAAAAGGAAAGTTAATTTATCTATTTAAAAATTTGAAGAGCATTTATACATTAATTTATACATTTCAAAAGGAAAGTTAATTAATTTATTTAAAAATTGAAAAGGAAAGTTAACTAACTAGTCTTAAAATTTAAATTTTTGTACCACTAAAATATATGAATTAATTCACATTTTTCATAGATTCCCCCCCCTCTAAATTTTTAGAGTCCGGATCCTCTGCCGTTTTTCCTTCGGCGTCCCTTACTATGGTTCAAAACGACGTCGTTTTGGTTAATTTTAATTTTTTTTTCTTTTCTCCTCCCCTTTTCCTTTCTATCTCATTTTCTTGAACCCTTATCCGTTGACAAAGGTAGAGGTGAAACAGTGTAGTAGGTGCAAGCAATGACTGCAACGCGAGGCAGCAAGTGGGCTACAACTGAGGCGACGAGACAACTACGATTGAGTACATCCATTTGGGTCCTCTGCTTCGTCTTCTTCGCTGAATTTTGCATCTTCTATTTTGGGGTTTCTTTCAGAAATGGGTTTTTGGTTTGCTCTTCCAAGTGCTCGGACAATCGGCCTCTCATCGGTGTATTGTTCGAGCCATTTGAAGAGGTGAAGGAGCTCACACTCGTCCCTACTCTCCCCCCACTCTTCCATTGCTCGCCAGAAATATTCCGATGAATACAAAGATCAAAAATGGGTTTCTAGGTTTTTGGTTTACACTTTTTTTTTTTTTTTTAATTTTGATTGATATTCATCAGAAATAGTCCGATGAATGCTTAGATCGGAAATGGATTTTTAGTTTTCTCTTTTTTTTTTTTCCCCAGTGATATTCATCATAAAATATGCCTATCTATTTGATTATCTGTTGTTTATCATGTTTATCCCAAACACTTATTCCATTATTTGTTGTTGTTTATCATGTTTGGGTCATATTTTCTCAATCTCAAATTGAGTTTATTTTCTTTTCTTGATTGATATTCAAAATCAAATTCAATGGCAAATCTTCGAATCAAACTTCTTGCCACCGACGCCGTCCTTTAACTTTGTCACATTATGGGGTTTGATACCAACAATCTAAAATCAAAATATTTGGTTTGGTTAGATTTGTCTTGAAGCATATTGCAATCAACAATAGCAAGTAAGATTGAATATTGCAGGACCTCACCTCTGCCTCTGTCAATAGATAAGGGTTCAAGCAAATGAGATAGAGAGGAAAATGGAGGAGAAAAGAAAGGAAAAAAAAAAAAATTTAACCAAAACGATGTCGTTTTGAACCATGGCAGGGGACGTCGCAGGAAAGAACGGCAGAGGATTCGGACTCAAATGTTTAATGGTTTTATATGTATCGATATTCTAATCTATATATCTACATTATAGTAAAGAGACATTTCATTAAAAAAATGCGATGAAACCTCCAAAGATTAGTGATATAGATAGTGTCAAACAAAATGTGTAGGTCTTAAAGTAAATTTTTATGTTAGAATTTGCTCAAATGTAATTCTCTTAATATTTATAAATATTTTTATCAATTGATAAAAAACACCGTAAACATTAAGATTACTATTGTTATTATTTTTTATGATATTGAGTTATTAAAATAAGATGGATTATAGGCTTAAACCATGAATTATTAAAAAAAATTGATTTGAATTATATTTTTTAAATTCATTTTTAATATTTAATCTAATATTAGAACTTATAAACTAGTTTATACCAGTCACGAATCGATAAAGATAACTTTAAATGATCAAGACAATTTTTAATGATTAGATAAAAGTTACATTGGCATAAATATTGAGTTGACTAGCATTTAGACCACGTCTAATATTTAGTCTAACACCATAAGTCATAACCTATTTTCACATAAGAGTTATATGACATAAGACAATTTACAATTTTGAATAGACAAATTTTTAGGCTTTACAAAATCAAATACATAAGACAATTTACAATTTTGAATAGACAAATTTTTAGGCTTTACAAAATCAAATATATATATATATTAACAAATGCAATTTACTATTATATGATAAATTAAAATTACGAAACTTATAAAATGAAATGTATTTATATTTTATTGTAAATATAATTTTTGTAGTTTATTTTTTAATTTTTACCAATTAAATTATGACATGCAATTTTTTTATTAAGAACTTATAACACACGATTAACAACATCAGAATAAAAACGTTCTCTTATGTGTAATTTTGATAAAAATGAATAAAATTTAAATAATAACAAATCATTTTTATTAAATATTTTAAATAAATTTTATTATTATTATTTTGATTTAAAATTATTTTTGGTTGATTATTTACACCCGTGCAAGGGTAATATGCTAGTAAAGTTTCATTTGGTTATCTTTTAGTTGAGACCAAAAAGGCACAAAAGACAGAATACGCTAAATAAATTAATTAGATAAAATATCATATTTAAATCATAATCATTTTATTTTTTCTCTTACAAAAATATAAAAAATAGTTTAAAAAATTTTGCCAAATAAATTTTTTAGTCCCAAACTAAAAAAAATCCCAACTCTAAAATTAAATTTTTTTTTTTTGCCATGCTCTAATACCACAATTTCTAATACTGCAGTGTCACAGTATTATTTAGGTCTCGTTTGGGAATAAGCTAATTTAGTAACTTTTTAGCTATTTGGCTAAAATATGAGCTAAAAAAAACGGACACGGGGTGCCTGCTGTGCTTAAGCACAGCAGGGTGTGCTGTGCATGCAAAATAAAGGGGAAACTATATTGAAAAAAAAAAAGAAGAAGCAAAACCATGGGTTGAAATGGCACAGCAGTGCCTGCTGTACAGCAGGCACCCCATTTCCAAAAAAAACTAGTATGTTTGGGATGACTTTTTGGCTTTTTACGAAAAGATGTGCAAAAAGTAGAGATAAAAGAGAATCTTTGACTTTTTGGTATGAGTTGTTAGCTTTTTGGCCAATTTAGTAATTTTTTGACTTTTTGACTAAAAAAGAGGGTTCCCAAATGAGACCTTAATGGAAAATTTATTGGAAAGTCCTATTTTGAGAACTTTTGTATCATTTGGTCCCACATTTTAAATGGTTGATTGATGAGTCTTTATTAGGTGTAGTATGTGATCAGTAAGTCTTTTTTCAAACGTGGATAAGTATTGGTTAGACAGATATACCATCACTAGTTAATTGGGGAAGTTTATTTATTTATTTCTTTTAGAATGTGTGACAGGTACGGTGTGATACTCCAATGTACATATATTAATGTGATACTCTAAAAAAATTAAAAACTCCTTAGTGTACCTTTTCCAAATGTGACAACGTGACAGGTATGATGTGACACTCCAAAATTTTTACTCATTTTTAGTGTACTTTTTTCAAATGTGACAACGTGGTAGGTATGATGTGACATTTTCAAAAAAATAAAAATTCCTTAGTATACTTTTTTCAAGTGTGACAACGTGGCGGGTATGTTGTGACGCTCTAAAAAAATTTAAAATTCCTTAGTGTACTTTTTCTAAATATGACATGTGACATTCCAACGTGGCGGACCTAATTTGATTGAATTATTGTGTGTCATCACGTCACGCCCCAAAAAATAATTAGTAAGGAATTCACGTTCCACACTGTGCGTGTTAAAAACAACCAAACTTTAAAAAGCTACCAGTGTACTTTTAAAACAACATAAGACACAAATATCCCACTGTAGATGTCCCCGAATGCCCCGGGAGGGTGAGCTCCCGTTCTGTTCATTATTGGGGTCACTACAGCTTAGGACTCTTAAATTGTCACGGTTCTAAGTCTGAACCAAAGAGTCCAAATCCGGCAAATCGTTTTAAGAAAACAGATTTTTGAAAGAAGTGCTAAACATGGACTGTTTTGCCAGATACAGAGTCGCCACCTAAATATTTTATTTTGGAAAATTTAGGAAACCCTAATACCTAAGTTCATACATTCATTTTTTCCAGCAATTTGTCATTTGAAACATTGATTATAAAATTATCTTAGTCCAAGTAGGTCATTTAGCAGCAGGAACTATATTTATATCGAACATTATTCTAGCTTTAAAAACAAATAATGTAAAAGTGGATACCATTACAAATAATATAAAAATGTAAAAATGAATACTACTACAAATAATGTAAAAATGTTCAAAGGCCCTTTTAAAGAAAACAACAAAAAAAATGCCCCCACTACATATACATATAGGTATACAAAGAGAATAAAATTCATCAAAACCCTAAAATCCTACAATTGCCTAACAAATTATAACGTTGTCGATGGTTGAATGTAACTCGAATCTTAAACGTAGAGTTTGAACAAAACTTTATACCCAATATGCAAACACTAAAAAAACTCGATGGCATGTTAAAATATATAGCTAAAGTGTGAAGCATTTGAAAAATAAGATATAAAATTCATCAAAACCCTAAAATCCTACAATTTCCTAACAAATTATAACGTTGTTGATGGTTGAATGTAACTCGAATCTTAAATGTAGAGTTTGAACAAAACTTTATACCCAATATGCAAACACTAAAAAAACTCGATGGCATGTTAAAATATATAGCTAAAGTGTGAAGCATTTGAAAAATAAGATAGAAATGAATGTGAAGATAATTATTGTTGAAGAAAAATGGTTGAATAAGAAATTGCCTCATAAATGTGTATATAACTCACACATTTAAGGCTCATCAGTTTTACAAAATTGATTGGGTAGTTTTGCTAGCATTAGTTGCTAGCCTTGATGGCTAGAGGCTTCTCCCCTCTCTCCCATGGTGTATAAAAGGAGGCCCTATTCCTTGAAAAGAGATATAAAATTTTTCCTTGACATCCATACACTGTCAGTCTACTTCTCTTATAATTTTCTTCCTGAGAGAGAGTGCTGCCGTTGTCAGTTCGCTAAGCTAATCAGAAGGTGCTTCTGTTGTAGCTGGTAAAAACCGTCGTATCCTAAGAAGTAGACGATGGCGTACCTCCAGCACCCAACGGTGAGGCGGCGAATCTATTTTAAGGAGACTGTGGTATCACACAGGCTTCAGTTTGCTTCCTTTAACCACTTTATATTTTATCTGTATTTTATTCAGCATGTTATTTTTCCTGGGATTGAAGGTTTGTTTTGTTCATCTCATAATTTTGCTATATGCAATGTGAAATTATGTAATGTGAGTAGTTTTTCCCAACAAGCTTAAAATAGATTCGACGTTTATCATAGAATTAGATTAATAGATTCATAGGTGTGTGTAATAATTTTGCATGTAATTGGCCACTGGTAGTACTAGCGAGTTAATTGGTTTATGCTTTTGATTTTGCCATTTTGTGTATGCTACTGTTTGGTCTTCCCATGGCATGGAATAGGCCACTGTTATCAACAGGGAAGAAGAGTTCCATTGGTGCAACGTTAATTCACTGTATTTTCTAATTAATTTATTAATTTATGGTGTACCGGTTCATGCCTTATATTTCTAGATTTACATGCTTCTAGTTCACATGCTTCTAGTTTACAATATAAATTACATGTTCATTCGGGTTTAATTTTTAGTACAATTTACATTTCTAGCATGTTTATTAGGTAGTAAATTTTCATGTAACTTGTACCTATTAATCTGTAATTTAGGTGTGGAGTTGTAAATTTTATAACTTGCCTATATTTAAATTCATGTTAATTTCTCTAAAATTATTTGCATGTTAATCATGTCATTTGCAATTCTTGCCTAGTAATGTGATTTAAGTATTTAGAAGTTATAAAATATTTGTAACTTGCCTCAATTAATTACATGTTTAGTGTACCATAAGTTCATATGTAACCTTTACCAATTTAAAATATGGTTTAATAATATTTAATTTAGGTCTGTAACTTATATAGTTAATTACATGTTTATTATGTAATTAATTTTTTACAGTTTTTTTTAGTTTAAATTCTAGATGTGTAACTTAAGAGTTGGTTTTAATCTTTACTTACAGTTATTTATTAGTTTGTTTGCTAGTACCCTCCCATTCAATCACTACTTTGTCAAAAGCAAAGAAAAGCTGAAGGAGGTTTTGTTGTATTTT
>NW_021026220.1:685494-717163 GCF_004153795.1 Camellia sinensis | reverse complement strand
ATGAGCCTACTTTTAGGTTCGATGGCAAATGCTTCAACTGTGGAAGTGATGGGCATCGGGCAGTTGATTGTCTGAAGAAGAAGCCCTACAGGAAAAACCCTTCCCAACACAAAAATCGAGCACATATGGCTGAAATGGAGGGATTGTCACACGATGTGGACGACATGCATCTGTCAGTCGTCGTGTTAGAAGTGAACATGGTGGGGTCAAACCCGAGGGAGTGGTGGGTGGACACTGGGGCCACTCGCCATATTTGTGCAGAGAAGAGAATGTTCACAACTTTCGAACCGGTTTCAAATGGGGAGAAGTTGTTTATGGGAAACTCTGCAACCTTAGCTGTTGAGGGTAATGGCAAGGTGATCCTGAAGATGACTTCAGGAAAAGAACTGACTTTGAACGATGTCCTTTTTGTGCCGGACATTCGTAAGAACCTTGTCTCGGGGTCTCTCCTAAGCAAGCATGGCTTCCGCATGGTGTTTGAATCAGACAAGGGGTCTATGTGGGGAAGGGATATATGTTAGGTGGTATGTTTAAATTTAATGTAATGACACTTATCCCTAAAATTAATGAGAAAGCTTCTTCTTCTGCTTATATGCTTGAGTCCCCTAATTTATGGCATGGTAGATTGAGTCATGTAAATTTTGACTCTTTACGTAGATTAATCAAGTTAGATCACATACCATCTTTCAAGATTAATCCACAAAACAAGTGTGAAACTTGTGTAGAAGCAAAATTGACAAGGTCTTCTTTTCATTCTATTAAAAAAAGTACCCAGCCTTTGGGTTTAGTGCATAGTGATGTGTGTGACTTGAAAGTTGTACAATCATGTGGCAGCAACAAGTACTTCATCACTTTTGTTGATGATTGCACTAAATATTGTTATGTGCATTTGCTTAAAAGCAAAAACGAGGCTATTGATAAATTTATTCTTTTTAAGAATGAAGTTGAGAATCAAATAAGCCGAAAAATCAAGGCATTGAAAAGTGATCGTGGTGGTGAGTATGAATCCTCATTTGCCGAGACTTGTGCTCAATTTGGGATTATTCACCAAACCACAACGCCTTATTCACCTCAGTCAAATGGTGTTACTGAGCGGAAGAACAGGACGCTGAAAGAGATGATGAATGCAATGTTGATAAGTTCTGGGTTGCCACAGAACTTATGGGGGAAACAATTCTCTCCGCGAATTATATTCTTAATAGAATACCACGGAAGAAAGTGGACAAGACTCCATATGAGTTGTGGAAAGGTCACATGCCTTCATATAAATACCTACGAATGTGGGGGTGACTTGTAAAAGTGGCGGTACCTACACCCAAGCGGGTTAGGATAGGTCCGAAAACCGTGGATTGTATTTTCATTGGTTATGCACAAAATAGTAGTGCATATAGATTTCTTGTGCACAAGTCTGATATTTCAGATATACACAAGAACACTATCATGGAATCTAGAAGTGCATCTTTCTTTGAAGATGTATTTCCGTGTCGTCCCCAAGACAGGGTTCTGAGTTCCATGAAAGAAATAGATGATCACGAAGAAGATCACATAGATGATCACATGGATGATCAAACAGCTGATCAAATAACTAATCAAGTAGATGATTAAGCTGATGAAGTAGATGAGCCAAGAAGGAGTAAAAGGGCTACAACCACAAAGTCTTTTGGCCCAGACTTCTTGACTTATATGTTAGAGGGAGAACCCCGAACGTTCCATGAAGCTGTGACTTCACCTGAAAGTTCTTTATGGAAAGAAGCAATTAAGAGTGAGATTGACTCCATCTTACAGAACCATACTTGGGAGTTGGTTGATCTACCCCCAAGCAGTAAGGCCTTGGGGAGTAAGTGGATCTTTCGAAGAAAGATAAAAGCGGATGGGTCAATTGACAAATATAAAGCTCGGCTAGTCATCAAAGGATACAGACAGCGAGAAGGCCTGGATTACTTTGATACACATTCACCTGTGACAAGGATTACATCCATTCGCATGGTGATTGCAATAGCAGCTTTACGTGGTTTAGAAATACATCAGATGGATGTAAAGACAGCTTTCTTAAATGGAGATTTAGATGAAGAAATCTACATGGTGCAACCAGAGGGGTTTTCAGCTCCAGGAAAAAGTAAGAAAGTCTGTAAGCTTGTCAAGTCATTGTATGGTTTGAAGCAAGTTCCCAAACAATGGCATGAGAAGTTTGACAATACTATGTTGTCAAATGGGTTTTGAATCAATGATTGTGATAAGTGCGTATATGTTAAAGACACTGACAAAGGTTATGTCATTTTGTGTCTATATGTTGATGACATACTCATTGTTGGTAGCAATGATGAAATGATTAAAACTACCGAAAGATTGTTAAACTTTAAGTTTGACATGAAGGATATGGGCCTTGCAAATGTCATTCTGGATGTTAAGATCACCAGAACATCTGGTGGTATTGTACTTTCTCAAGCTCATTATGTTAATAAGATACTTGAGAAATTTGGAAAGTCAGATACAAGTATGTTTAGGACACCGGTAGACTTAAGTCTATATTTGACCAAGAACAATGGTGAGAGTGTCTCTCAACTAGAATATTCTCGAGTCATTGGGAGTTTGATGTATCTGATGAGTTGTACAAGGCTGGATATCGCCTACGCTGTTAGTAGGCTGAGTAGATACACGAGTAATCCTAATGCTACTCATTGGAAGGGCATTATGCGGGTGTTGGGGTATATCCGTTACACCCTGGATTATGGGCTGCATTATACCAGATACCCAGCGGTACTAGAAGGGTATAGTGATGTAAATTGGATATCTGATATAAAAGATTCTAAATCCACTAGTGATTATGTGTTTACCCTCGGAGGGGCAGCCGTGTCTTGGAAATCTGCCAAGCAAACGTGTATCTCGAGATCAATGGTGGAATCTGAGTTTATTGTTTTAGATAAAGCAACTGAAGAAGCTGAATGGCTTCGCCAGTTTGTTGAGGATATTCCACATTGTCTGAAACCTGTGCCAGTTATCAGTATTCATTGCGATAGCCAATCAGCGATTGGTCGGGCACAGAGTAATATGTATAATGGAAAGTCTAGACATATCCGTCGTAGACATAATTGCATACGACAACTACTCTCAAATGCAGTTGTCTCTCTAGACTATGTCAAGTCTAAGGACAACATTGCGGATCCGCTAACCAAAAGGCTTAACTCGAGAGTTAGTAGAAAAGTTGTCAAGAGGAATGGGGTTAAGGCCTTTAGTAAAGGTTACCGGAACGGAAAACCCAACCTAGTTGACTGGAGATCCCAAGATCTAGGTTCAAAGGGACAACCTAACTTCGTGTAACGGGTGAGTCACTGAAGAGGTAAATCCTCTTGCCCATTCCTTTATACAGTGATGCCCTATAGGAGTGGAAGGTTAAGCTAATGCTTTTAATGACCTTAGTGATGTGGTATAATGAAATACCATATCTAGGTCACCTATGTGAGTGCGAAGTGGGGCCGCTTCTTTAAAAATTACAAAGGACGAATTCTTTAAAAACACTCACAGAACTAGGCTAGTGTTCCAGGGCCATACCGGACACACCAGTGAGAACAAGAACAATGGTTAGACTAACTCCTGTGTGAGGTCTATTGTCTCGGTTTACATAAACGGCAGAACAGTTCAAGACATCACGTTCACTGGTCAGCCAGTAAATCCGATAGGCTTTCACTACGAAAGATTCAAGGCCAACAGCTACCTTTTCTGATGCAGGGTTAGTCTATGTGCTCTCTCTCTTTCTGAGTCTGTTGATAAACGTTGAGCGTTTGCTGTATTCAGTCAATTTTTATTCATGTGGGGGATTGTTGGAGAAAAATGGTTGAATAAGAAATTGCCTCATAAATGTGTATATAACTCACACATTTAAGGCTCATTAGTTTTACAAAATTGATTGGCAGATTTGCTAGCATTAGTTATCAGCCTTAATGGCTAGAGGCTGCTCCCCTCTCCCCCATGGTGTATAAAAGGAGGCCCTATTCCTTGAAAAGAAGAAAAATAATTTTTCCTTGGTATCCATACCCTGTCAGTCTACTTCTCCTATAATTTTCTTCTTGAGAGAGAGTGCTGCCGTTGTCAGTTCGCTAAGCTAATCAGAAGGTGCTTTTGTTGTAGCTGGTAAAAATCGTCATATCCTGGGAAGTAGACGTCGGCGTGCCTCCAGCACCCAACGGTGAGGTGACGAATCTATTTTAAGGAGACTGTGGTATCGCATAGGCTTCGGTTTGCTTCTTTTAACCATTTTATATTTCGCGAAGAGAATTGCTTCCCCCCATAAGTTCTGTGGCAACCTAGAACTTATCAACATTGCATTCATCATCTCTTTCAGCGTCCTGTTCTTCCACTCAGCAACACCATTTGACTGAGGCGAATAAGGCGTTGTGGTTTGGTGAATAATCCCAAATTGAGCACAAGTCTCAGCAAACGGGGATTCGTACTCACCACCACGATCACTTTTCAATGCTTTGATTTTCCGGCTTAATTGATTCTCAACTTCATTCTTAAAAAGAATAAATTTATCAATAGCCTCGTCTTTGTTTTTAAACAAATACACATAACAGTATTTAGTGCAATCATCAACAAAAGTGATGAAGTACTTGTTGCCACCACATGATTGTACAACTTTCAAGTCACACACATCACTATGCACTAAACCCAAAGGCTGGGTACTTCTTTCAATAGAATGAAAAGAAGACCTTGTCAATTTTGCTTCCACACAAGTTTCACACTTGTGTTGTGGATTAATCTTGAAAGATGGTATGTGATCTAACCTGATTAATCTACGTAAAGAGTCAAAATTTACATGACTCAATCTACCATGCCATAAATTAGGGGACTCAAGCATATAAGCAGAAGAAGAAGCTTTCTCATTAATCTTAGGGATAAGTGTCATTACATTCAATTTAAACATACCACCTGACATATATCCCTTCCCCACATAGACCCCGCCCTTGGTCAACACGACATTGTCTGATTCAAACACCATGCGGAAGCCATGCTTGCTTAGGAGAGACCCCGAGACAAGGTTCTTACGAATGTCCGGCATAAAAAGGACATCGTTCAAAGTCAGTTCTTTTCCTGAAGTCATCTTCAGGATCACCTTGCCTTTACCCTCAACAGCTGAGGTTGCAGAGTTTCCCATAAACAACTTCTTCCCGTTTGAAACCAGTTCGAAAGTTGTGAACATTCTCTTCTCTGCACAAATATGGTGAGTGGCCCCAATGTCCACGTACCACTCCCTCGGGTTTGACCCCACCATGTTCACTTCTGACACGACGGCTGACAGATGTATGTCGTCCACATCGTGTGACAATTCCTCAATTTCAGCCATATATGCCCGGTTTTTGTGTTGGGGAGGGTTTTTCCTGTAGGGCTTCTTCTTCAGACAATCAACTGCCGGATGCCCGTCACTTCCACTGTTCAAGCATTTGCCATCGAACCTAAAAGTAGGCTCCTTTGGCTTGTAGGCTGGCCTTTTGGAGATTCTTCCTCTAACCCCCAACTTTGAGCTTTTGCCTGTCGGTGGTTTTTTCCTCGCCCCCAAGGACTCGCCATGCTCAACCATGTTGGCTTTGACAGTGGAGGTACTTTCTCCTTTCTTCCTGTTGTCCTCTTCAATCCGGAGCTTGACAACGAGCTCTTCGACTGTCATCTCCTTTCGTTTGTGCTTCAAGTAGTTCTTGAAGTCTCTCCAACCGTTAGGCAGCTTCTCAATCAAAGCAGCTGCCTGGAATGACTCACTTAGGACTATCCCTTTTGCCAGTATCTCGTGCAGAATCCCTTGGAACTCTTGGACTTGACTCATGACAGTTTTAGAGTCCACCATCATGAAGTCCAGGAACCGACCGACGATAAATTTCTTTATCCCAACATCCTCGATCTTGTACTTTTTGTCCAAGGCATCCCACAACTCCTTAGCCGATTTCTTGGCATAGAACACGTTGAAAAGCGGATCCGCCAAGCCGTTCAGAATGTAATTCCGGCATAAGAAGTCTGCTTGTTTCCAAGCTTCCAAAGCCATGAGCTTTTGTTAATCTTGCTCATTCTCCTCTACGGCTGGTACATCTTCACTCAGAAACCTCGCAAGGCTTAGAGTAGTAAAATAAAACAGCAACTTCTGCTGCCATCTCTTGAAATTCACTCCCGTGAACTTCTCCGGGCGCTCGTGATGATTAAGCGGTCCTCCCGGAATAGCCGGAGTAATAACAAGAGGATTGACCACAGAGGTCACAGTAGAGGTTGGCAAGCCAGTCGCCCCGGGGTTCGGATCCCCACCAACATTAGCAGCAGCAGCAGAGACAGTAAATCTTGAATGTAATGACACTTATCCCTAAGATTAATGAGAAAGCTTCTTCTTCTGCTTATATGCTTGAGTCTGCTAATTTATGGCATGGAAGATTGGGTCATGCAATTTTTGACTCTTTACGTAGATTAATCAAGTTAGACCACATACCATCTTTTAAGATTAATCCACAACACAAGTGTGAAACTTGTGTAGAAGCAAAATTGACAAGGTCTTCTTTTCATTCTATTGAAAGAAGTACCCAGCCTTTGGGTTTAGTGGATAGTGATGTGTGTGACTTGAAAGTTGTACAATCACGTGGTGGCAACAAGTACTTCATCACTTTTGTTGATGATTGCACTAAATACTGTTATGTGTATTTGCTTAAAAGCAAAGACGAGGCTATTGATAAATTTATTCCTTTTAAGAATGAAGTTGAGAATCAATTAAGCCGGAAAATCAAGGCATTGAGAAGTGATCGTGGTGGTGAGTATGAATCCCCGTTTGCCGAGACTTGTGCTCAATTTAGGATTATTCACCAAACCACAGCGCCTTATTCGTCTCAGTCAAATGGTGTTGCTGAGCGGAAGAACAGGACGCTGAAAGAGATGATGAATGCAATGTTGATAAGTTCTGTGTTGCCACAAAACTTATGGGGGGAAGCAATTCTCTCAGCGGATTATATTCTTAATAGAATACCACGGAAGAAAGTGGACAAGACTCCATATGAGTTATGGAAAGGTCACAAGCCTTCATATAAATACCTACGAATGTGGGGGTGTCTTGCAAAAGTGGCGGTAGCTACACCCAAGCAGGTTAGGATAGGTCCAAAAATCGTGGACTGTATTTTCATTGGTTATGCACAAAATAGTAGTGCATATAGATTTCTTGTGCACAAGTCTGATATTTCAGATATACACAAGAATACTATCATAGAATCTAGAAGTGTATCTTTCTTTGAAGATGTATTTCCGTATCATCCCCAAGACAGGGTTCCGAGTTCCGTGAAAGAAATAGTAGATGATCGCGAAAACGATCACATAGATGATCACATGGATGATCAAACAGCTGATCAAATAACTGATCAAGTAGATGATCAAGCTGATGAAGTAGATGAGCTAAGAAGGAGTAAAAGGGCTACAATCACAAAGTCTTTTGGTCCAAACTTCTTGACTTATATGTTAGTGGGAGAACCTCGAACGTTCTATGAAGCTGTGACTTCACCTGAAAGTCCTTTATGGAAAGAAGCAATTAAGAGTGAGATTGACTCCATCTTACAGAACCATACTTGGGAGTTGGTTGATCTACCCCTAGGCAGTAAGGCCTTGGGGAGTAAGTGGATCTTTCGAAGAAAGATGAAAATGGATGGGTCAATTGACAAATATAAAGCTCCGCTAGTCATCAAAGGATACAGACAGCGAGAAGACCTGGATTACTTTGATACGTATTCACCTGTGACAAGGATTACATCCATTCGCATGGTGATTGCAATAGCAGCTTTACGTGGTTTAGAAATACATCAGATGGATGTGAAAACAGCTTTCTTAAATGGAGATTTAGATGAAGAAATCTATATGCAGCAACCCGAGGGGTTTTCAGCTTCAAGATAAAGTAAGAAAGTCTGTAAGCTTGTCAAGTCATTGTATGGTTTGAAGCAAGCTCCCAAACAATGGCATGAGAAGTTTGACAATGCTATGTTGTCAAATGGGTTTCGAATCAATGAGTGTGATAAGTGCGTATATGTTAAAGACACTGACAAAGGTTATGTCATTTTGTGTCTATACGTTGATGACATACTCATTGTTGGTAGCAATGATGAAATGATTAAAACTACCAAAAGATTGTTAAACTCTAAGTTTGACATGAAGGATATGGGCCTTGCTGATGTCATTCTGGGTGTTAAGATCACCAGAACATCTGGTGGTATTGTACTTTCTCAAGCTCATTATGTTAATAAGATACTTGAGAAATTTGGAAAGTCAGATACAAGTATGTTTAGGACACCGGTAGACTTAAGTCTATATTTGACCAAGAATAATGGTGAGAGTGTCTCTCAACTAGAATATTCTCGGGTCATTGGGAGTTTGATGTATCTGATGAGTTGTACAAGGCCGGATATCGCCTACGCTGTTAGTAGGCTGAGTAGATACATGAGTAATCCTAATGCTACTCATTGGAAGGGCATTATGCGGGTGTTAGGGTATATCCGTTACACCCTAGATTATGGGCTGCATTATACCAGATACCCAGCGGTACTAGAAGGGTATAGTGACGCAAATTGGATATCTGATATAAAAGATTCCAAATCCACTAGTGATTATGTGTTTACCCTCGGAGGGGCAGCCGTGTCTTGGAAATCTGCCAAGCAAACGTGTATCTCGAGATCAACGATGGAATATGAGTCTATTGCTTTAGATAAAGCAACTGAAGAAGCTAAATGGCTTCGCCAGTTTGTTGAGGATATTCCACGTTGGCCGAAACTTGTGCCAGCTATCAATATTCATTGCGATAGCCAATCTGCGATTGGTCGGGCACATAGTAATATGTATAATGGAAAGTCTAGACATATCCGTTGTAGACATAATTCCATACGACAACTACTCTCAAATAGAGTTGTCTCTCTAGACTATGTCAAGTCTAAGGACAACAATGCGGATCCGCTAACCAAAGGGTTAACTCGAGAGTTAGTAGAAAAGTCGTCAAGAGGAATGGGATTAAGGCCTTTAGTAAAGGTTACTGGAACGGAAAACCCAACCTAGTTGACTAGAGATCCCAAGATCTAGGTTCAAAAGAGTGCTGCCGTTATCCGTTCAGAATGTAATTCCGGCATAAGAAGTCTGCTTGTTTCCAAGCGTCTAGAGCCATGAGCTTTTTTTTTTATCTTGCTCATTCTCCTCTACGGCTGGTACATCTTCACTTAGAAACCTCGCAAGGCTTAGAGTAGTCAAATAAAACAGCATCTTCTGCTGCCATCTCTTAAAATTTACTCCCGTGAACTTCTCCGGGCGCTCGTGATGATTGAGCGGTCCTCCCGGAACAGCCGAAGTAACAACAGGAGGATTGACAACAGAGGTCACAGCAGGGGTTGGCAAGCCAGTCGCCCCGGGGTTCGGATCCCCACCAACATTAGCAGCAACAGTAGCAGCATCAGAGACAGTTGCCATTTCTGAAAAATTACAGCGGAATTTTCACTATTCTGTATTTTCAGAAATTAAACTTAACACTAGAAAATCCCACAATTGGAAATTTAATTCAAAACTAGTCTCACCACGCAACCTAGAATCGAACATGGTCAGGAAAGTTTCCAGGAAGACTAGAGGGGTCACACCGGTCCCACTTAAAACCCAGTTAACCTTAGACAAAACTTTCAAGAGCATGTTGACTCCTAGTCCATGGGAAACAACTTTAAGAATTAAATTTTCCAAGGGATGAAGTAGATTAAACACACCAAGTTCCAAACGGTACAAGCAATTACAATTGCATCACATTATAAGCAATTACAACAAAATTGCTACAATAATTACAAGAAAATAAAACTTGCTTTACATATTTAGTACAAATTAATCCTTTTTCACATTCCTATAGGTATTCCTGCAATAAAGAGTTAGCAGCAAAATACAACAAAACCTCCCTCAGCTTTTCTTTGCTTTTGGCAAAGTAGTGATTGAAGGGGAGGGTACTAACAAACAAAATAATAAATAACTGTAAGTAAAGATTAAAATCAACCCTTAAGTTACACATCTAGAATTTAAACAAAAAAAAACTATAAAAAATTAATTACATAATAAACATGTAATTAACTATACAAGTTACAAACCCAAAATTAAATATAATTAAACCATATTTTAAATTGGTAAAGGTTACATATGAACTTATGGTACACTAAACATGTAATTAATTGAGGCAAGTTACAAACATTTTATAACTCCTAAACACTTAAATCACATTACTAGCCAAGAATTGCAAATGACATGATTAACATGCAAATAATTCTAGAGAAATTAACATGAATTTAAATATAGGCAAGTTATAAACTTTACAACTCTACACCTAAATTAAAAATTAATAGGTACAAGTTACATGCAAATTTACTACCTAATAAACATGCTAGAAATGTAAATTACACTAAAAATTCAACCCGAATGAACATGTAATTTATATTGTACACTAGAAGCATGTGAACTAGAAGCATGTAAATCTAGAAATACAAGGCATGAATCGGTACACCATAAATTAATAAATTAATTAGAAAATACAGTGAATTAATGTTGCACCAATGGAACTCTTCTTCCCTATTAATAACAGTGGCCTATTCCATGCAAAATTATTACACACACCTATGAATCTATTAATCTAATTCTATGATAAATGTCGAATCATTTTTAAGCTTAAAATAGATTCGCCGCCTCACCGTTGGGTGCTGGAGGTACGCCGGCGTCTACTTCCCAGGATACGACGGTTTTTACCAGCAACAACTTGTTGGGAAAAACTACTCACATTACATAATTTCACATTGCATATTGCAAAATTATGAGATGAACAAAACAAACCTTCAATCCTAGGAAAAATAACATGCTGAATAAAATACAGATAAAATGTAAAATGGTTAAAGGAAGCAAACCGAAACCTGTGTGATACCACAGTCTCCTTAAAATAGATTCACCGCCTCACCGTTGGGTACTGAAGGTACGCTAGCGTCTACTTCCCAGGATACGACAGTTTTTACCAGGTACAACAGAAGCACCTACTGATTAGCTTAGCGAACTGACAACGGCAGCACTCTCTCTCAGGAAGAAAATTATAGGGGAAGTAGACTGACAGTGTATGGATGTCAAGGAAAAATTCTATATCTCTTTTCAAAGAATAGGGCCTCATTTTATACACCATGGGGGAGAGGGATGAGCCTCTAGCCATCAAGGCTGGCAACTAATGCTAGCAAAACTGCCCGATCAATTTTGTAAAACTGATGAGCCTTAAATGTGTGAGTTATATACACATTTATGAGGCAATTTCTTATTCAACCATTTTTCTCCAACAATTATTAGATTAGAGATTAAAATAAATTAAAAAAAAGATCATACGAAAAATATAATAAAAATAAAGTTAGAGATAATGATAGGATTGGGGATACCAAAAAAAAAATTAAAAAGGAAGAAATAAGAAATAAAGAAAAATGAAAATATTGGAGAAGAATAAGATAAATAAAAAATCAATAAAAAGAGATAAGGAGTCTTCGATAATAAAAAGATTTTAAAAGTTAAAAATTTAAAATAAAAACAATAGTAAGAGAAAAAAAATATTTCTTATTGGAGAAAAATAAGGATGAAAAATTAAAAATATAACTTTAAGAGAACAACATGTAGGAAATAGAATCTTAACTTTGCTTAAAAATTGAGTATGGAGACTTTAAAAATTTTAGAAAACACATTATATTTGCTTATATATATAGTATAGATATATACATACGTAAAAAGATAGATATCAAATCTAATTTAAAAAATAAAGATAAAAGTAAAATAAACATCCTACAAAAAAAAGAAGAGAGAAATGTGAAAATTCGGTTGTTGATAATCAAAATTTTAAAAAGATAAATATTTATGAGAGATTACTTATGAGTAAAAGATAATTTAATTTTGTTTGTTATATCAAAATAAAGGCATATATATTTTATTGAATAGTAGCAAAATAAATTTACTTTTTTAATAAAGTTGTAATAGAATAAAATATATTTATTTTTTAAATTGCATGCTTGATGTTGATTTTTTTTTTTTTTAAAAAAAAAAAACCCCATTGATAGAAAATTTTAAAATTGATGGTAGTCAATTGTTATCATTATAGCCTACAAAAAGAACTTTGGATAAAATCATGGATAGCCAATAAAAAATCAACACTCAGCATTAAATTTTACAAAAATTAAAAAAATGAAAAATTCAAAACAAAGTATTGGAATTCCTCTAATTATATAATTAGACATTTTAGTTAATTTTAAAATTTAAATGTTAAATCCAGTAAAATTATGCCATGTGGGTTAATTCAAAATTTAGATAATACACTAATAGATTTGAACCATTTTTTTTAATATTATTAAAAAAAATTCAAAAATTTAAATTAGGTATGTTTAGATAGAATTTAAACATTTTAAAATTTTAAAATTAAATATTGTTAGATGTACCTATTACTTTAAGCCAAATATATTTTTTATTTTTAAAAATTTTAAAATTGAGAAATTGTGTTTAAGGTTTTGAAGCTGTTTTTTGTGTGTGTATTTAATTGGACGTATATTGGTTGTAGACAATTGAGAGAGCTTGAAGGAGCAAATGTGAGATTAACTCTATGCATAGCTGATCTTCTTGATTTCGAGAGTTTATCTGAAACTATTAATGGGTGTGATGGTGTGATAGATATGAGATAGAATAAAAAAAAAAAAATTAAATTCAAGATTTGATGAGTTTCAAATATGATTAAATTGAAGAACAAATGCAATTCACAATTTTTTTTTTTTATTTTAAAAAAAAAGTAAGCCCAAATCATGTAAAATATAATAATGAAGATGATGAAAAGATGTGTAAATGAATTGAAAAATATTAGGGAAAAAATATACACACATAAAAGTAATAGACATTGGAAAAATACATATAAAGTAGGAAATAATATTAGGATCATAAAAATGGAGAAAATGAAAAGATGTGTAGATGAATTGAAAAATATTAGAAAAAAAATATATGCACACAAAGTAACAAACACTAAAAAAATACATAGAAAGTAAAAAATAATATTACACTGACCTTGTAATGATTTTCACAGATCATCAAACTTGCAAAATATAACAATCGAGAAGATGAGTTATTTTGAGAAAAAGATAGGTAGATGAGAGAGTGATTGAATGTAATAATGGAGAAGATGAAAAGATATGTAGATAAACTGAAAAATATTGACAATATATATATATATATATATATATATATATATATATACATACAAAAGTAATAAACACTAAAAAAATGCATATAAAATAAGAAATAATATTAGGAGCATAAAAATGGAGAATATGAAAAGATGTGTAGATGAATTGAAAAATATTAGGGAAAAAATATACACACATAAAAGTAATAGACATTGGAAAAATACATATAAAGTAGGAAATAATATTAGGATCATAAAAATAGAGAAAATGAAAAGATGTGTAGATTAATTGAAAAATATTATAAAAAATATATATGCACACAAAGTAACAAACACTAAAAAAATACATAAAAAGTAAAAAATAATATTGCACTGACCTTGTAATGATTTTCATAGATCATCAAGCTTGTAAAATATAACAATCGAGAAGATGAGTTATTTTGAGAAAAGATAGGTAGATGAGAGAATGATTAAATGTAATAATGGAGAAGATGAAAAGATATATAGATAAACTGAAAAATATTGGTAATATATATATATATATACATACATACAAAAGTAATAAACATTAAAAAAATACATATAAAATAAGAAATAATATTACACTGACCTTGTAATGATTTTTTTTCAGATCATCAAACTTGCAAAATGTAACAATGGAGAAGATGAGTTATTCTGAAAAATAAAATATGGATAGATGAGAAAATGATTGAATTTGATTGGAATAAATTGAATAGAGGTGTGTATGTGAAAATTATAGGAGTTTCGGGTTTTCTTTTATTATTATTAAATTGAGATTGAGAGTGAGATAGATATTATTGTCGGTGATGGACATATATGAATATTTTATTATTTGGGGATAAATATTATTGTTGGTGATGGATATTGATGAATATTTTAATATTTTATATTTTATATAGGGAGAAAGAGTATGAAAATGCTTGAAGAGGGAAAAGAGAAGTGAAAGACAGTGCCGCGTAATATTTTTTTTCTTTCAAAATTATGGGAATTTAGGATTCAAGTTTTGAAACTTTTTGACTTAACAATTACATTTGGTTATATATATAATATAGATAGATGCCATCTATTCTCCAACTATACTAACAATAGCAAAACAACCAACAAATAATTTAAGGGACCACTCTATCACCAAAAAAATATTTAGAACCTTAGGTGCCGTTCGGTAATACTTACGCTTTCAGTTTTCTGTTTATATTTATAAAAATTTAAAAAACTCAAATAAAAATTTGTTTGGTAAAATTTTTGATTTATAAATCAGTGGTCTCAGTTTATAAATTTGGCCAAAAACTGAAAACACAAAAAATGTGTTTCCGTTTTGAGTTTTGAGTTTTTTTTTTTTACTACCCAATACTAGCCACCACTCGCCACCATTTTTCACCACCGTCTTCCGCCACCACCCCCCACCACCCCCCTCCCACCTCCACCACCCACCACCACCCATTCGCTACCACCTACCACCCACCACCGTCACCTACCCACCCACCGCCACCACCACCCACCTGTCACTACCCACCACCACCCACCTGCCACCACTATCCACCCACCTGTTACCGCTTTTCACCACCATCTTTCGCCACCACCACCCACCCACCGTCACTTGCCACCATTTTTCACCACCGTCTTTTACAACCATCACCTACTGTAGACACCCCATTTTTGACCGACCTTGAGACTCAGACGTCACCAGTTGAGCACTCGGTGATGTTGCATAACGTGCTTGTTCAGAAGTTTCAGAGTCACGGCCGTGAGCCCTGCCTCCGGACTTCCGAACCCTCTTCTTTATCTATAAAAAAATAGACAAACTAATTTTCAAATTATATTTATGGTTTATTTTTTTAAAAAACTAATACATTAAACTGTGATCATCAAAGCACACTATTTTTTTTAAATGAATGATTTATTTACATAAACTTAAAAAATAAACAAACAAATAGAACTCATAGTAAATCTTACGAGTTTGAACAACACCTTCCAATCCCCTTCAGTTCATATAGCGGACTCCACACAAACTCAATCAAAAAAATTTACGTTTTTTTTGGAGCATTATTTCACTTGCATCAGCAATTATAATATATATATCTATATATATAATTGCCGAGGAACATGGTAATGTAAAAAAGGATGATATTACCAGTATATTTGACCAAGGAAATGCTTTACCAATCAGTTTGGTGATGACTTAGAAGGATGAGGAGCAACCAATAGCTTTCCAACATCAATATAAACTAAAAAGATGCGGGTGCCGTCCTCCTTGAGTCGAGTGCCGGACGAAAGCCTCCCTTTCTCGTCTAAAAAGCCTCCACGTAGCCGCCCTTCTCACAGGGACGTCCCCACTCGCTACCACCCGCCATCGTCACCCATCCAACCACCATCACCACCCACCACCCACCCGCCACCACCTACCACCACCAGCTACCCACCACCCACCGTCACCACTTTCCACCGCCGTCTTCCGCCGCCACTTGCCACCACTTGTCACCACTTGTCATTTCTCACTCTTTTTTTATATTTTTAAATTTTTTTAAACATTTTGTCAATTACCAAACGCGTTTGTAATTTATATTTTTTTAAAAATAAATAAATAATAAACAAAAATCAATTTATAAAATTTTTATAAATATAAACTGAAAACGTAAATGTTTATAAATTACAAGTTTATAAAACAGAATTTACTAGTCAATTTTCTTTATTTAATTCCCCTTAATGTTTTTTTATTTATTTAATCCTCCGGACCTATCTTACGAAAGGAAAACAGTAAGGCAACAGAGGATTAAGAACCAAAGACGACGACGTATTAGGTGATTTTGAAACAAAAACTCTAAAGTGAACGACGACGTGGTTTTTTGCGGCAACATTGTGCAACATAAAACGACCCCGTATGAGGTGATTTTGAAATCAAAACCCTAGATCGATCGTATTGTCTTCGCGCCATTGTTTGCTTTTCAGTCTGTCTTTGTGCCATTGTTTGCTTCTCATTCTCTCTCTCTCTCTCTCTCTCTCTCTCCCTCCACTCTTCAAGCAAATCTCAATCATGGTAGAACAGCTCCAATAGGTTGGCTTCATCAATCAGGGTATGGAACTCTCTCTCTCTCTCACCCCAACTCAAACCCCTTTCTCTCCCTCTTCAACTCAATATATGTATATATGCAATCCTAACCCTAACATTACATGTGTGTATGTTTATCTGTCAATACTACACTCACAAGTACTCACTTTGGGTGTATGTTTGAGAAACCCTAAAACATAACTCTGCATCTGGTTACATTTTGAGGTGCCTAATGTGTACAGAGAAATCTTTGGTTCAAATCCTAACAAATTGAATTTCTATTTATTGGTCATTACAATGTCTTTGTCTTCTTTTGAGTTGCTGAAGATTGCTTCTTCACTAAATTAGTTTGGTGTTTATTGAGTTTCTGTAGTTTGGGTAGGTTTGATTTTCCAGCTCTGTATGTCGAGTATGAAAATCGATCTGTTGTATAAAACTAATTTACCAATACTGAGTACTGCTTTTTGTAGAATTGGCTCCTCTGATGATAAAACATTTAACAAATATTAAAAATAAAAACAGAACAAAATTGGATCATGGATTGTAGTCCCCAGCCCTTATTACTTGAAATATTATCATTAGATAAGTTGTATAGATAATATCATATGATGGCATTATGCATTGATTTACATTTTACACTGATAGCAGCCTCATTTGTATTAATTTTTTTTTGTTTTCTTTCTATGTAGATTTTGTACTAGTACGTGATTGATTGGTTGAAGATGGATGATTTAGCAATTGCTACTCAAATGAGTGTTCATGGGAAGGATGATGTGCAATCAAAACGTACAATACGTGTGGAATTTGACTCGGAGCAAGCTGCATATGATTTTTATGCTTCTTATGGAAGAAGAGTTGGATTTAGTATTAGAAGAGGTTATGCTGCCAAAAGTAAGAGTGGTGAAATTACTTCAAGGACATTTGTTTGTTCTAGGGAGGGGTATAAAAAACCAGATAAAAGAGACTGTCGTGTGAAGAATGCTGGGCTAGATACAAGAACAGATTGTCGTGCTTCGATGAGTATTAAATTAAATAGACAAACTGGGAAGTATTGGGTTATCAACTTGGTTGAAACACACAACCATCCCCTTGTAGTAGGTGTATCTCCCGATCAAAAGAATTACCTACGAACGAAAAGACAGAGAATGATGGCTTTCGGAGAAGCAGGGATCATCTTAAAGTACTTTCAGAATCAAAGATTACAGGATCCTACATTTTTTTATGCTGTGCAATTGGATAGTGAGGAGAAAATTACTAATGTTTTATGGGCAGATACTAGAATGATAATGGACTATGGTAAATTTGGGGATGTTGTGGCATTCAACACAACGTACAAACTTGATAGAGAAAACCGACCATTTGTTCTGTTCATTGGCTTTAATAACCACCAAGAAACCATTGTTTTTGGGGCTGCATTGATGTATGATGACACAGTAGATTCATACGTATGGTTATTTCAAACTTTTTTAGAGGCAATGTCAAATAAGCATCCATATACTATTTTTACAGATCAAGATGCGACAATGGCTAGGGCCATTTCATTTGTGATGCCCAACACGTACCATAGGTTATGTACATGGCATATCAAGCAAAATGCATTGAAGCATGTGAATAGCATTTTCAAGGGTCCTGGTGGGGTTAGCGGTGTATTGGAAAAGTTTATGAATGACTATGAAGGAGTGGAAGAATTTCTTACAGCTTGGAAGGCTATGTTAGATGAGTATGGTGTTTACAATAATACTTGGTTGCGTAGCATTTTTGAGTTGAAAGAAAAATGGGTAAGGGCTTATGTTAAATGGGGATGGTCAGCAGGGATGAAGAGCACTCAACTTAGTGAAAGTTTAAATGCTGATTTGAAAGACTGTTTGAGATCAGATTATAATTTGGTACAATTTTTCACACACTTTGAGAGGATGCTTAATGAAAACCGGTATAAGGAGTGTGAATCTGAGTATGCATTGTCATACAAGTTGTCTGATATAATAAAAGTGCCAGTTCAGATGTTGATTCAGGCAGGAACTATTTACACCAGGGCTATATTTGAAGAATTCCAAGATCAATATGTGGGGGCACTTGAGCTATGCATAACAAATCGTGCTCAGGGAGTCAATTGTCTATTTTATACTGTTACAGCATATAAGCATGTTAGAATACATCAAGTCTGGATGGACAGAAATGGTTACGTCACATGTTGTTGTAGGTTGTTTGAGATGAAAGGTATCTTGTGCAGTCATGTTATAAAGGTCCTTAAAGATGAAATGAACATTATGGAAATTCCAAGTCATTATATCCTAAAAAGGTGGACAAGAAAAGCAAGAGCTGAAATGATTCAAGATTTTCTTGGATGCAATAGTGAGGTCGACCCTAAGTTGGAACAGAGTAGCCGATATAGGTCTTTGTGCTCCCTTTTTATTAAGATATTATCCAGGGCATCTGAATTGGAAGAGACCTATAAGATGTCAGTTGAGCATGGAAAAAATTTGCTTAAACTTGTTGAAGACATGTTAGAATCACACGTTAACGATCAAACACTTGATACGAGTCGCAGCTCTTCTTCCTTTGTAAGTGAGGACAATGATAAGGGAGGTTGCATGGAGAATAAAAATGTCACTCAAGCAAAGGGACTAAAGAAAAAGATTGTCTCCCACTATGGAAAGCGACGGCGATATAAACGTATCTTGGAAAAGGCATTAGTTTTGGCAAGAAAAAGAAAAAAATTTCGTCAGGTATTACTTCATTTTTTTCTTTTTAGGGTTCACTTTCTTAACTTTATTTGGGTTCATTTGATATAATTATTCATTTGTAGGCTGTACAAATACCTCCAAACGTGCTCCCATATTTAATGTCACAATGTGGTAACGTACCCAATTCAATGCCTTGGATATGGAATGGAATGCCTCAATATACCAATTTCCAAGCATTATGTCAAGGACCTTTTGTTAATTATGTGATTCAGCCATCCCAACGCTCAGTTAGCACACATTGTAGTCAGGTATGTAATATGAATCATAGTTTATAATCTTTATTTATGTACTTGTTAACATCTTCTTTTGTTGGTACTTGTCAAAGGTTGTCAATCTAAATATTGGTGATAATCGGCATACACCTGCAAATTCTGAACACCTCGGAGACAAGCCGACAACTTAGGTGGAAGTTTGGGTTGATGTGACCAGTTGCGAGAAGCAGCTTTTGGAACTGCTTGTGTATTGCTGTTAGATTAGCTACTAGTTGTGTTAATTTGTATTGATGCTTAAACCTGTTAATTTGTATTGGTACTTTGGATTGAACAGTATGCTATCTTTGCTTCATTGGCATGTTTTGTTGCAAAAGCAACTGATGGGAGTTGAGCTGGTCTGTTTTTTCTGTTTTATATGATAACTGTTATGTTGGCTTCTGGCCACCTGGTCTTTTCCTTCAATGGGGTCTTTATTTGTGTGATCGTTTTATTTTCTTTCATTTTAGTACTATTTTGTGTCTTTAATCAAATATTACACCTTTCCTGATCAAGAAATAAAATAAAATTCTGCACTGTTTCCCATTGCATCATTTACACAAATATATACTTGCCTTCTTGATATGTATTCAGTTTCTGGTCTGTGCTATGGAAAAACTATGGATACTATTGATCCTTGGCTTGTCCTCTGTTCATGTTCATGAGATGATTAAACTATTCCAGAAGAAACGTGAACTGTGAAGAAATGTTCCTATCATCTTTGCAGCAGCCTTATGGCCAAAAAAATCAATAACATTATAGGTTGGGGAAATAAAGATATAGACATCAATTCCACAATCTTGTTTACTTGTGAGTTACTGACATCTCTTATGTTTATGTCTTTTTGATCATTGTTTTCTTTATTTTTCTATACAAAAACCTCAGGATTAATACAAAATGTGCATACCAAAATGACGACGAAGGGGACAAGTATTTTCACTGTTGGATTACTACCAAAAAGGGATGGGTGTATACTAAGGGTTGTTTGGGATGATCTAAATAAGTGTATTTTTTGACTTTTTATGAAATATGGGTTGGGTTTGAAGTGATGTGATAGATAGGTGATGTGATTTAAATAAGATGATGTGATTTAAATATGATAGTGATTTTTTGATTTTTTGACTTTTTTGTGTTGTGCCAAACTTAGTCTAAGTTTAGGATGGCGACCATTAGGAAAGTTCCTAGAGAAGACGACAGACGTGCGTAGTAAAAAAATTTGATAAATTACTTTGCAACGATGCAGAACTGAACTTTACTAGATAAGCTAGTTGGAAGTAACCAACACCACAAAACAAGATGTGGAGGTAGTATTTTTTAACTGACAAACAAATCAAGCAGTAATAAAATCCAAGGAAAAAATAGTTATATTTTTAGTTTGATTTTTACTTTTTGAGTTTTGAAATTGACATTTTTTTTTTAATGTTTATCGATTTCTAAAAATTTCAGTCATTTAGAATTGAGTTAAATTTTGTTTTATGCTAAAAAATAGTTTTTTTTAAAAAAAACAACACAAAAAAGGACGTTTGGTGAATTGTTTGCGGAAGTATATTTTCAAGAAACAATTTTAAGTTGTATTTTGAACTATTAAAAATGAAATTCCCAAAACCAAAAATAATAATAGTTAAACAATATGAAAGCAGTTGTATTTTTAAGCTCCACATAGCAAACATAACAAAGGAATATGACAATGACAAGCATTTTAGATACTAAACAATTGAAAAGAAACTCGTAATAATTCAATTTTATTATAGTTTATTGGTATATATATGTACGCGCATTCATTATATTTGTTGGGTTAAGTTTTTTGAAAATTTTTCAACCAATAGATTGGCGAAAAAAAAATTAAAAACTCGTTTGGTTTGTTTTTGAGATTTTTTTTTTTAAAAAAATGAAAACTAATTTGATAAAAGTAAATATCAAAACAATATTTTTTTAATTTTTAATTTTTATTTCTAGCTTCCCAAAAGATAAAATTATGTAAAAATGATAAGTGTTTATTTTATTTTATTTATTTATTTCTTTCTTTCACCAAATTTGTTTTTAATTTACGCTTTGTTTGTTTTGACGTATTTCTTTTGTAAATTAATTTTACATAGAAAAAATGTTTTTTTTTTTCAATATTTGGTTGACACTTGAAACAAAAATATTTTATTATCTAAAAAAGAAATTTTAATTCAATAAAGTGTTATTTATGACCTTTTAGTGAACTGAGATATTTATTTGAAAAGACTAGATATGTTGAAAAAGTAGTGAGTGAGAGTTAATTTTGTAAAAATTGACTTAAGAAATTTTTAAAAGTAATTCATTTTTAGGAAAATGATGTAAACATATTTTCCTTAAAAAATGTTTTACTTACTTTTTGTTCAACTAAATAATGAAAAATAAGTAAAAATATTTACGTCAAAATAAACAGAGTTTTAAAAAAAATTCTAAGCCAAGTTTTTGAAAACCAAACCAAACATGACCATTATTTTCATATGATTTTCTTTTTTTTGAGACGAGTTTCTTTTTTAAAAGAATCAAAATAAATTGTTTTATATCCCTTCTTCTTTTGTTAAACTATATTGCAATCTATTGAAATTTTTTTCAGAAACAAATTTTGAATTCTCAACCAAATATATTATTAATTTTTTTTAAAAAAATGCAACATATATACTATTTTGGGACAATTACAAAAAAGAAAAAAGAAAAAGAAATTTAAACTTGTAAAAAAATAAATTCTGAATTTTTTAAATTTTGTCAGTTTAAATTATAATTTTTTGATTTATTTTTAATTTAAATCATTTGCCTATTCTTATTAAGTAAAATCAATAAAAAAAACTCAATATAGATAAACACAATATCTACAATACCATTTTTATTAAATTTAATGACTAAAATATTAAATGTTATCGATTTTACTTAATAGAAATAGATAAATAGTTTAGATTGAAAACTTAAATTGATAAATTTAAAAAATCAAAATTTATTTTGATATAAAACTAAAACTCTAAGTTGTTGTTATTGTCGTTGTTTTTTGTTTGTTTGTTTATTTACTTTTAAATTTTACTGACTATTTTTTTGCTCATGAAAAGAACAAAAGGTGGCCCTCTACGGCTGTACGTGAATGTTAATAAGGAGGAACTCAATTGGGAATCTTTACTGTAGTGTTGTCTCCACAGCGAAAGTAAATAACCCTATATAGCATGAATTATTGTTATTTGAATTATGCCATGAATACAGAAATCCATCATAAAATATATTAATAAATAAGATTTTACTTAGGTGAATGGAGTTTATTTTCTAAAAATCATGTATGTTTGGTTGATTTTTCAAAAATTATTTTTAGATAAATTTTCATTTATTTTAAATATTTTTTTTCTCATATTTTAGTGAAATTTTTGTGCTTTTTAGATATATCTAATCAATATGTATTTGAAAAGCCAAAAAAATTGACTTAAATAGATATATCTAATCAATATGTATTTGAAAAGCCAAAAAAATTGACTTAAATATTAATAAAAAAATTACTAAAAATAAACGAAAATTCAAAGAAAACGTTGTGTGCATTTTTGTTTGTTTTTAGTGATTTTTTTTTAATTTTATATTTTGATTAATTTTTTTTACTTTTTATGTGCATCTAATCATGATGTATCTAAAAAGTAATAAAAAATGACTAAAATACAAAAAAGTTTAGTAAAGACAAACAAAAAATCATATAAAAATAATTTTTGAAAATTAAAACCAAACAAAGCCTTATATGTTCATACATATTTTTGTGTTCAACTTTGATATCAGAAAAATGTAGTACAGATTCATTCTACATATGAACCTCATAATACACCCACTTGCCAATGAAGAAACGGGGGGGCATGTGACCCTCATTTTTTGAAAATTATGCTAGTACCCATGAATACTAAGAGTATTTCTAATAGATCTCTTATACAATTATACTAGTGCCCCTCCTAAATTATTTTAAGGTACCTAATAATTTTAATTTTTCAAGAAGAACCCATATACAATATTCTAAGAAAAAAAGTAATAATATACAAACATAACATTTGTACAAAAATTCTATACATAATGTATTGGCATACATCTTGTGATTTGTTCATTTTCTATCAAAACGTCCATTATTATCTTTGTAATTTCACAAATAATATTGACACATCATTTTGATAAATTTTTTTATTTGAATTTTGTGTTTGCAAATCACTTTTCATAAGAAAAACGTGAATATGTTCTTTGCCAATGGACTCTATCTCGCATATATTAGCATTCATTTTGTATTTCTTATCCATTTGCCTTAACTTTATGTGGGGATATATTTTCTGAGTACCAACACGTGGCAAGGTGACGCCGACGTTTTAGTCGAGGTGCCATGTGTCTTGGTCGTGACGCCGAGGTGATCTCGGTAAGGCCGAGGTTATCTCCGAAGATATTGGAATCCGAGATAAATGGATAAAAGATAAGGGACAAGAGTCCTAGAGTAAAGAGGAGACTTAGCCAAGATAAGGATAAAGCTCTTAGGGAGTTTATCTTTATCTCTTGAGGAATCCAAAGTAAGGACTGAATAGGAGTCCATGGAAGTCAGGCTTCTAGTGGGACTAGGTTTATGTTGGCTATAAAAAAGAGGCACCCCGTGGGTCTAAGGTACACAGTTTTATGCTTTGAATAGTAAGTTTAGCACTTGATTATCTTTGAGAGATATACTGACTTGATCGTCGGAGTGCCCTTGGGTGGAAGAGCCACCGTCGGAGCCTCTTCTTTCTGTTGCAGGTTAGCTGAAACCATCTATTCTGCCGGTGCTCTCCAGCTGGTTACTAAGCAGGCAGTGTGGTCAGAAAATCACCGTCACAATTTGGTGCCGTCTGTGGGAATCTTAGAGGAATAGATGGCCAGTAACGAACTGAAGGAAAACATTGGGGGCAACACTCCTGCTGGAAGTGGCAGACCAATTGACCTTGACATTGAAGGAGACAATCATAATGCAGAAACTCATGACCAGGGCCACGGAGAGAAAGACGTCGGCCAAGAGGGCGATACTTCGAAAAGAACAGACCAAGGCAGGTATTATAACGAAGATAACCTTCAGGTATGGAGGGATAGGTGCCTACGGAGGGATGAAGAAGTAAAATAATTGGCAAACAAGTTGGCAGACCTACAGTCGGTCGTCAACTTCATGATGCAAAACAATGTCATGCAGCCATCATACCCACTGCAGGATACGCCAATGCCAGCAACCAATACCCAGAAGAAAGGAAGAAGAACAATCCCCGAAGTCCCTCAGCACACCAGGAGTGGACGACACTCTCACCGATCTTCCAGGGAAGTCAGACGAGAGGAGCCAAGACAAGAGGGGTCCCGAAGGACGTATCACATGAAGGACCCAGAGCCCAAGGAACATCGGCATGTTCAAGGGTAGGCGCTCTGCTTTGACACAACACATAGAGAGAGATCAAAACAAGCCCATCACGAGGCTGAAAGTAGTGTACCAAAAAGAATGAAGTCCAAAGATAGCCGAGCTCCAGGGAGGAGTAAAGAAGACTTGAGAGATTACCTCAAGAGAAAACAACAGAATGCTGAAGCCGAGGTAACTTTCCAGGTTAAACCAAAGACACCATTCTCGGAGGAACTAGACAAATTTCAAGCACCAAAGAGATTCAGTATGCCGAGATTCCAAATATGTGATGGTAAGTCAGATCCCAACTTTCACGTTGGACTAAACCTGAATTCAATAGCGTTATATAGTGGGAACGAGCCGTTACTCTGCAAAGTATTCCCCTCATCCTTCTGGAAAATTGCATCAGATTGGTTCCATAAACTACCAAAGGGAAGCGTAAAGACTTTGCCGAGATGTTTGTGGCCAGGTTTGTGACAAATAAACTACAGTCCTTAAGGGTCGACACACTGATGGCTTTAAAGATCACCAAGGATAAAGGCCTTGGGGCCTATGCAAAAAGGTACTACGAGGTGTTCAATCGAATACTTGATTGCAACCAAGAGGTGGCGGTCGTGTCCTTCAAGAACGGCCTAAAAGATGACTGCCCACTACGGAAATCTTTGGCAAAGACATTGCCAAAAAGCATGGAAGAACTCATGGCAAGAATCGAGAAGTACGCCAGAGCCGAGGAGGATACGTCGGGAAATAAAGAAATAAAGCAGGAGAAAGGAAATGGCTCGCCGAAGCTAAGCCGAGGTAACAACGGACCGACCAAACAAGAAACGGACTAGAAGGCGAAACAGGCAGTAACGACTATATTCCGAGTCCCGATCCATAAAGTCTTGGATCAAATACGAAACCAACCCTATTTTAGAGGACCGACAAGAACACCAGGGGAATTCATGGGAAGAAACGTCGGTAGGCGTTGTGCTTACCACAATGAAGAAGGGAACCCAATTCAGGGTTGCAGAGCCCTAAAAGCACACTTAGAAGACTTAGTAAGGCAAGGACATCTGAGGGACCTTGTTGATGAGGCCAGGACTAGAGAAGAACAGGCAAGATTGCCTCAAGCACCGGCAGCTCCACCTCCCCCAGCACAGCAACCACCCGTAGGAGGACCACGGGTAGTTAACGTAATTCACTCAAAGGTGAACGAAAACGACATACGAGAGGAGACCCAGAAGGTAAAACACCTGCAACACGTGAACCAGGTTGGACATAAACGACCTCGGCTTGAAAAATGTCAAGGACTGACGATAGCATTTACTGAAGCCGACTTAGAGATGGTCCAGCATCCCCATAATGATGCCTTGGTAGTATCCCTCCAAGTTGGGGAGTGCCAAGTGAAACGCATCCTGATTGATCAAGGCAGCTCTTGCGACATCATGTACGTTAGATGTTACAAAGAGTTGGGCCTTCATCCTGATGACTTGGAGCAATCAAATGGTCCGATGGTCGGCTTCAATGGAACATCGACGTGGCCACTGGGCGCAACAAGCTGGCACTAAGAAGATCAGGACAGAATTCATGGTAATTGACACACCTTCACGATAAAACATCATCTTGGGAAGACCATGGTTGCATGCAATGGGGGCAGTTCCCTCAACATTGCATCAACTACTGTGGTTCCCAACAGAGCATGGGATTGAAGAAGTCAGAGGAGATCAACTGCAGGCAAAGAATTGCTCTATGGCGGCAATGAAATCCACCTGCAACATTCGAGAACCAGAAAAGGCAGAAATTGAAGATGAGGACATGAAAGTCCTAGAAGACGTCGGCAAAGAACCAGCCGAGAAGAGCGAAGAAGCGCTGAAGAAAATCCTCGTCCAGGATGGAGACGAAGAACCCTTCTTTCTTCTCGGCTCAGGTTTAGCCGAAGAAGAGGAAAAAGAGTTGGAGACTTTTTTAAGAGTCAACATTGAGGTGTTTGCCTGAACACCTTACAAAATGCCTGGCATTGACCCCGAGGTCACTTGCCACAGACTGAATGTCGACAGGTCGACAAAACCTGTGATTCAGCGAGCCAGAAGACCGACGTTGATGCGCGTCGAAGTAATAGAAGAAGAAGTGGACAGACTTCTGGAGGCCAGGGCCATCCGAGAAGTTCATTACCCGACATGGCTATCCAACACAGTAGTGGTAAAGACGAAGAACGGTAAATGGCGGGTCTGCGTAGATTTTCCAAACCTGAACAAAGCTTGTCCCAAAGACTGCTTTCCTCTACCCAAGATTGACCAGTTGGTAGACGCCACATCTGGACATGGAAGGATGAGCTTCCTGGACGCTTACAGAGGATACCACCAGATAGCCATGTACCCCCCAGACGAAAAGAAGACTGCGTTTATCACCCCGAAAGGACTGTATTGTTACAAGGTAATGCCTTTTGGGTTGAAAAATGCAGGAGCAACTTACCAAAGGTTGGTAACCAAGATGTTCAAAAATCTGATTGGCCAAACAGTGAAAGTCTATAAATATTTTAGATTGAAAATTTAAATTGATAAATTTAAAAAATCAAAATTTATTATGATATAAAACTAAAACTCTAAGTTGTTGTTATTGTCGTTGTTTTTTGTTTGTTTGTTTATTTACTTTTAAATTTTACTGACTATTTTTTTGCTCGTGAAAAGAACAAAAGGTGGCCCTCTACGGCTGTACGTGAATGTTAATAAGGAGGTGCTCAATTGGGAATCTTTACTGTAGTGTTGTCTCCGCAGCCAAAGTAAATAACCCTAATTAGCATGAATTATTGTTATTTGAATTATGCCATGAATACAGAAATCCATCATAAAATATATTAATATAAATAAGATTTTACTTAGGTGAATGGAGTTTATTTTCTAAAAATCATGTATGTTTGGTTGATTTTTCAAAAATTATTTTTAGATAAATTTTCATTTATTTTAAATATTTTTTTCTCATATTTTAGTGAAATTTTTGTGCTTTTTAGATATATCTAATCAATATGTATTTGAAAAGCCAAAAAAATTGACTTAAATATTAATAAAAAAATTACTAAAAATAAACGAAAATTCAAAGAAAACGTTGTGTGCATTTTTGTTTGTTTTTAGTGATTTTTTTTTAATTTTATATTTTGATTAATTTTTTTTACTTTTTATGTGCATCTAATCATGATGTATCTAAAAAGTAATAAAAAATGACTAAAATACAAAAAAGTTTAGTAAAGACAAACAAAAAATCATATAAAAATAATTTTTGAAAATTAAAACCAAACAAAGCCTTATATGTTCATACATATTTTTGTGTTCAACTTTGATATCAGAAATAACGTAGTACAGATTCATTCTACATATGAAGCTCATAATATACTCACTTGCCAATGAAGAAACGGGGGGCATGTGACCCTCATTTTTTGAAAATTATGCTAGTACCCATGAATACTAAGAGTATTTCTAATAGATCTCTTATACAATTATACTAGTGCCCCTCCTAAATTATTTTAAGGTACCTAATAATTTTAATTTTTCAAGAAGAACCCATATATAATATTCTAAGAAAAGAGTAACAATATACAAACATAACATTTGTACAAAAATTCTATACATAATGTATTGGCATACATCTTGTGATTTGTTCATTTTCTATCAAAACATCCATTATTATCTTTGTAATTTCACAAATAATATTGACACATCATTCTGATAAATTTTTTTATATGAATTTTGTGTTTGCAAATCACTTTTCATAAGAAAAACGGGAATATGTTCTTTGCCAATGGACTCTATCTCGCATATATTAGCACTCATTTTGTATTTCTCATCCATTCTCCCTAACTTTATATTCTTTTCAATTTTATTTAATTTTTTATAACACCTGCCAATGTTCTTTTCTCATCCATTCTCATTTTATTTTTTTTTGTTTGAAAATTATGCTAGTACACATGAATACTAAGAGTATTTCTAATAGATCTCTTATACAATTATACTAGTGTCCCTCCTAAATTATTTAAGGTACCTCATAATTTTAATTTTTCAAGAAGAACCCCTATATAATATTCTAAGAAAAGAGTAATAATTGTAATGCCCCAGCCCTTCACACGTCATCGATATTGTCCGCTTTGGGCCACGGCCGCACGGATTTGTTCTTCCCAGTGGGTCACCCATCCCAGAACTACTCCAGGCTAAGCACGCTTAACTGTGGAGTTCTGTTAGGGATTTCACCACCTGGGAAAAAGCTTCGATGCTATATAAGGGTCCAGGTTTTTACTTTTATAGCCCAGGAACTCCCCCTCCATTCCCGATGTGGGACACCGGGGCCTTACAATCCACCCCCCATAAGGCTGCACGTCCCCATGCAGTAGCCTGCCAGCTCGCAAGTCTGCCCGCATGCACCGAGAGACGCCAGGGGCCCACACTCAGTACTCCGGAGAGTCGGCTTTGATACCATTTGTAACGCCCCAGCCCTTCATACGTCATCGATATTGTCCGCTTTGGGCCACGGCCGCACGGATTTGTTCTTCCCAGTGGGTCACCCATCCCAGAACTACTTCAGCCTAAGCACGCTTAACTGTGGAGTTCTGTTAGGGATTTCACCACCCGGGAAAAGGCCTCGATGCTATATAAGGGTCCAGGTTTTTACGTTTATAGCCCAGGAACTCCCCCTCCATTCCCGATATGGGACACCGGGGCCTTACAATAATATACAAACATAACATTTGTACAAAAATTCTATACATAATGTATTGGCATCTTGTGATTTGTTCATTTTCAATCAAAACATTCATTATTGTTTTTGTAATTTCACAAATAACATTGACACATCATTCTAATAATTTCTTTTTTATGAATTTTATATTTGCAAATCACTTTTCTTAAGAAAAACATGAAAATATTCTTTACCAATGGACTCTATCTTGAATACATCAGCACTCATTTTGTATTTCTCATCCATTCTCCCTAACTTTATATTCTTTTCACTTTTATTTATTTTTGGGCAAATTACACTAACAGTTCCTATAGTTTGGGACTTGTGTCATTTTAGTCCCTAACTTTTCATTGTGACACATTTGACCTTGAATTTTGAATCTTGTTCCAAATAAGGACAATTAACTTACCATTGCTTAATTTCAAGGGCAAAATCGTCAATTTGATAAAATATAGACTAACTTGACAAAAATAAATGTCAAAAAAATATTTTAAAATTTTTAAAAATTATTTCTACCCACCAAAAAGAAAATTATGTAAAATTGATAAAAATTAATAAAAGTTACATGATTGATTTTTAAAAATTAATTTTACACGATCATCATCCAAATACATAATAAAAATTAATTTGGTAAAAAAAAAGAAATAAATGTCTAAAAGATTTATCAACTTTATATAATTTTATCTTTAGTAGGTAGAAATAATTTTTAAAAATCTAAAAATAATTTTTAACATTTAATTTTGTCAAATTAATTTATATTTTATCAAATTGACGATTTTGCCCTTGAAAAATCCAATAGTATCTTCAATTGTCTTTATTTGGAACAAAATTCAAAATTCAGGGTCAAATGTGCCACAATTGAAAAGTCAGGGACCAAAATGACACATGCCCTAAACTATAGGGACCGTTAGTGTAATTCACCCTTTATATTTTTACAATTATTGAAATTTGTATTTTTTTATGTTTCTTTTAATCTATCTTTTAATAAATAAATAAAAAAAATTCCAAACATATATTCTAATCATAAGTGATTCTATTTAATTCATTTATAAGTATTTATTGAGTTTTGTTCGTAGTAATAAATATTTAAATTTAGTAACATTCACTTGTTGATATGAGGGGTAAAATGTAAGTAAAATTACAAGACAGTGGCAAGTGAAAAAATTATTTACTAAAAGATAGGGGTATGGACAAGTGAGAGACAAAGAGAGTGAGAGGGGTATTTGACATGACAGCTGATGAGAGAGAAGCTGGCTAAAACCACTGTCTGTGAGAGTTACTTAAGAAAGAATGTGAACCGACCATCTCAAAATGAATAACCATGAGATGGTCAATTTGTCAAGATTAGGTTAATTGAAGGCATCTCCCTTCGAGTTCAGGCTTTGTTTGGGAAATCACCAAATAAGGTCTCCCTCCCAGATCAGGCTTTGTTTGGGAAACTGCCAAATAAAGTCCCGTTTGACAAGATGATTAGGGCTAATTCAGTTCATTAAAGGATAAAATGTTATATTTAAATCATAATCATTTCACTTTTTTTTTTTTTTTTTTACAAAACTACAAAAAAGTCAAAAATTCATCTCAAACGGAATTTTTTTTAGTGAAGTTAAAATAGTTAAAAAGTCAAACTAAAAAAACTTTTCCCAAACGAACCCAAGCTGCTGATTGATTTATTAGTTTATTTCTATAACATTACATCTCTATTTTTCTGTACATCTTTTTCATAATAAGCAAAAAAAACTAACTTACAAGACATACCCAAAATAATCGTAAGTCAGTCCAACCTAGCCCATTAACTTTAAAATTAAAGACCAGCCAAAACTTAAATTTAAAACTTAAATTTAAAACTTTAAATCTTACTCTTACTTCTTTATCTTCGCTCAACAACTTGAAATTATAGTAGAGAAACGTAAGTTACTAACAAGAACTACAAGGTTGGTTTATGTATTAATGGATGACTAACGCAGGTGAAGGTGTCGTTTGGTAACACTTACGTTTTTAATTTTCTGTTTATATTTATAAAAATTTTAAAAACTCAAATAAAAACTTATTTGATAAAATTTTTGATTTATAAATCAGTGATCTCAGTTTATAAATTTGGCCAAAAAATGAAAACACAAAAATGTGTTTCCATTTTGAGTTTTCATTTTTTTTTTTACCACCCAACACTAGTCACCACCCACCATCATTTTCCACCATCGTCTTCCGCCACCACCAGCCACCACCCACCACCACCACCACCACCTACCACCACACCCACTCGTCACCACCACCCACCCCTCGCCGTCACCACCACCACCACCACCCACCTGTCATCCACCCGCCACCAACCGC
>NW_021026220.1:623141-685444 GCF_004153795.1 Camellia sinensis | reverse complement strand
TGTTTAGAGATTTTTTTTTTTGGCTAAAATGTGAAATAAAAAAAAAATTGAAATGTCTGAAAATGATTTTTTTTTATTATATTTTTTATAAAAAATGTGTAAAAAATAAAGAGAACAAAAAGAAATCTTTAATTTTTTGTATAATTTTTTGACCTTAGTGTAACATTTTAGCTATATTAATATCTTCCCAAACACCCCGTAAGCCTTTAAATGACAGCACTGTCATGCTATCTCCAAAATAAAATAGAAGGAAAAAAAAAAGGGTTGAATGAATAAAAGTCATGAAGCAAATTGTATTAAAGAGTGGAAAGTAAAATACAAGAGTAAGAAAGAGCTAACTAGGGAAGACAGTATTCAAAAGATAAGAACTACACCAAACAAATTTGTCAAAACTCTCTCTCTCTCTCTCTCTCTCTCTCTCTCTCCTTCTTGCACATTCCATCTCTATTTTCATATTACTGTACAAAATTCTCAACCTCCATGTCTAAAGATCAAGTATATCAGCAGAATTTACCAGGAGATGGTGAACCAAACCAGTTACCAAACGACTGCGAAGAGTGTCAAACACCAACTTCCCTAGATCACAAAATTCCAACAATCCAAACATGTCCACCGGCACCAAGAAAACATGGAGTTGAATTTTCTCGCAAGAGAAAATTTCCCAAGTTACAGTTCTTTGAAATTAAGGGACGCGAGGAGATAGAGTCATTCTTTGGATCGAGCTTTGAGTTTTCTGGCGTTGCATCTCGCAGTGTTAAGAAGAAGACGATTCAGTCAGTGAAATTCACTTATCATACAAATAATGTTCTTTATGCCAACTGTGCTTTGTATTTGTTTGTATGTTTGCTTATTGGGATTTGTGGACTGTTTTTGAAGTGCTACAGTGTCTCAGACCTCTTAACTTAATTGTATTGCCTTCTTTTTAGTCATGTGAAATTGCTGCTCTTGTACTAAGTTGATTCTTAATGTAATCCATCCATATCCAATATGTAGTCTTTATTGTGTTATGTTTCCCTGTAGCTGTTCACAAGTCAGATTTGATCATACACATTCTGAGGTCTCGTTTGAGAACATGCTAATTTAATAATTTTTTGTCTATTTGACTAAAATATGAACTAAAAAAAAAATATATTTGGGATGACTTTTTGACTTTTTACGAAAAGATATACAAAAAGTAGAAAGAAAAGAGAATCTTTGATTTTTTGGTATGAATTGTTAGCTTTTTGACTAATTTAATAACTTTTTAACAAAAAAGAAAGATTTCCAAACAAGGCATGAGTCGAAGACTATTGGTTCCTTGCTCAAAGGATTATGCATTTGATAATATATGAATGTTTTTATTTGTGGCTTTTTTCTGCCTTGAGACAAGTGCAAGAAAGTGAAATCTTTAATTCCACAGGAAAAAGGTGGACCATTGCCCAAGTTTGGTGAATGGGATGTCAATGACCCAGCATCAGCTGAGGGATTCACAGTAATTTTCAACAAGGCTAGGAATGAGAAAAAGACAGGAGGCAAGCCCGAATCACCAACAAAGGAGGAAACTGCATTTAACTCTTGGAAAGCGTCAGTCTGTAAGTTGTGGCTGGCTTTACTTCTTACTTGCCCGCTTTGTGAGCAGATACTGGGGAATAGAAGATATGGCCTCAGATGAGTTGTATGGTGAAAATATTCTTATAGTTAACCTGTAATACTTAGAATGAAGTCTTAGTAGTTAAGCTAATATTTTGGTTTAATGAACATGATGTTACATTAGAGAATATCGATCATGATACTATCATCTATTGGAAAAAAGTGATTGCCCTGTTTTGCTTTTTAGTAATGCAATGATCGAGAGTCTGTTTGTTTCTCAAGGTCCTACCCTTGGCCATTTTCACCTCTGAGAATTGTGAGCTAAATTTTATCCTATAAATATTGGAAAAAGATTGAGACCCACAATTTAATGACATGACACGTTATGTGTCAACTTTTGACTCAATTATATAAGGCTCAACTCCCTTGCTATGACATTCTAAAAAGAAAAAAGAAAAACTCCCTTGCTGTGTCATTGTTGGTGAATTGTGGGACTTAAAATTTGGGTCTCTAGCATTTCTGTTTCAAAATTTCTTTGTACTCTATAATAAGCATGAAGCACAACACCTCTCACTTTCACATCAATTTTGGACATATCTTGTTAAATTGCATACTTGGTAGCTCCTGAATGTTGAAATTTTCAATGTTCAGATGGCTGAGATATGTGGGACTCCAAGTCATTTTAAAGAAGGTTAATTTATATACAAGTTTAATTTATAAACTTATATTTTATTAAGTTTTAATTAAATTTTTTTAGATTTTCAAGTCCCATTAAAATTTTAATAGTCACAATTGTCTTTCAAATAATAATTGTTCATCATTTATAAATGAACGTGATGATTTAATAGTTATTTTAATTTTCAAAACTTTAAAATATCAACTTCAAATTGACAAAACTAAAAAAAAAATAATGTACAAAAAAAAAAAAAAAAAAAAAACTAATCTATGTGTTTGGTTTCAGTTTTCTGAATTTAATTTTTTAGAAATTGAGTTTTTCATTTTTCGTTTTTTTTGTTTTTAATGAATATTTTTAAAATTTTAAGTAATTTTTTTTTAATTTTTTTAGATGCACATTGCTTAGATGTATCTAAATAGTAAAATATTTATTTTAAAAAATTAATAAATATACAAAAAATAAGAAAAATATACGAAATTATGAACACTACCTCTCCACTAATCACAACACGGCACCACTTGGCAGTGCCCATGATCAACTAATAATTTCTCCTCTATTCATACGCCTACCATAGGTAAGGTGAGAATGCCATGTGTCGTGGATTGGAAATGACAGTGACGACGTGGCAAGTCGACACGTGCAAATGGCACGCACCTCTATAGCTGTAGACTCACCGGAGGAGCATTAGACGGACTACGAAAAAAAAAACAGTCCCGTTTTGTAGCTCGAATTTCTAAGGCTCGAATGGCCCAAAATTCCAAAACGACGTCGTTTTGGGTTTTTTCTTCTTCCTCTTTCCTTCGTTACTCATAGAAAAAGAAGAAGAAGAAGAACAAGGAGAAGGAAGAAGAAAGAAGAGAAAAGGGGAGCAGAGAGAGAGAGACCAACCAAAAATCAAATAGAGAGAGTGCTACAGAGATCATCTATCATCACACAAAAATCAAACTCAAATCACCCAACACAAAGAGAAAGTGATATAGGAAGAGAAGGAGAGACAGAGAGAGATCAACCAAAATTAAACCCAAATCACAAAGAGAGAGTGATACAGAGATCATCATCATCACACAAAAATCAAACCCAAAACCAATCACAGATTCAACAAATCAAAACCAAAACCAATCACAGACCATAGAGATCAACTAAAGAAAAATGTAAAAAACTGACCATAGAGATCAACTAAAAAAAAATGTAAAAATTTGAAATTTTTTTTCAACAGAGCATCATCATACACAGATGACGGAAAAAATGTAAAAAACAGACCATAGAGATCAACTAAAAAAAAATGTAAAAATCTGAATTTTTTTTTCAACAGAGCATCATCATACACAGATGACAGGCGATGCTTTTCCTCTCTGTTACCCCTTCCTTCTCTCTTCCTCGGAGGCAAAGATTAGAGATCGGAGGCCGGCGGTGGAGAAGAATTAGAGATCAGAGGCGTGATTGATGGGCGGTGCTCTTCCTTTCTGTTACCCCTTCCTTTTCTCTTCCTCTTCTCTCTCTATCCCTCCATCGCTCCCTCTGTTTCAGATCTAAAAGAAGGGGGAAAAAAAAACTGAATCCAAAACGACGTCGTTTTGGATTTGGGCCAATCGAGCCATGGGAAATTTGAGCACTGAATTATTTTTCAAAAAGAAAATCAAATTATACTATTTGTATTGATTTTTTAAATGGATAGTTCTATTCGTAATTATATAATTATTTTATTAGCATACTACATATATTTATAAATTATTAGTTGGACCCACACACGCATTATTATTGGGAGAAATAATAAAGGAAAGCAAAATTATAACGATTTATTTTAAAGAAATCTTCAACACAAAATACACAATATTTCTTCTTTTCTATTGAATTAATCATAATCATAATCTTGCATTTAACGAAATTGTAAATCAGGAAACAAATCAATCCTTCATGTCCTACAAAGAAAAAAAAAAAAAATTACTCAGAGGATTAGTTAGTTGGAAGGATTGTTTCCTCTTGTTTGTCTTTTCCTTCTCTTACTTCGTGGAAGGATACTTGTATGGTTATGCTCCAGTGGTCATAACTGCCTTTTGTCAAGAAGATGTACAAATTAGAAAGGTATACTCATTCAGTAAGTTAGTAAATTAGTATAGAAAATTCCTTAGACTATTACGGTCTAGAATTCTTCAATGTCCAAAACTAATCACCACAATCTATGTAATAAATTTTTATGCACTTTTAACATAGAGAAGAATTTTTAAGAATTTTTCAGAACAAATCTTCGATTGCTTCTCTTTTTTGGTTGGAAGCGGCACAAATAGATTAATAATATAGACAACAAGTGAGACAACTTTTGTGAAAAAATAGCAGATTTGTGCAACCTGAACAGTAACAATATAATCAATCACATTTTGAATAATGGTGCACACAAGAGACAGGCTAAACTATTATCAAGCAATAATAGCAAGTGTTGAAGTGTTTGAATTACTTTACGGCCATGTGACAAAATATATGTAATGAATAATAATACAACTACCAAAGAAAAACATTCATTGTCTGGCTACAAGTCAATAGCATTGTCGAGTCATAGTTAATATTAGCTGAAGACAAGACAAGTAGTCCTTCGAAATACCATGCTCTATACCCAGCCAAAATTGTATGGATAGCCTAATCACTCCAACCCCAAACACTCCAAATTTTATTGTACTTTTTAATTACACAAAATTACATAAAGATATCAATCCCAACTTTTGAGGGAAAAAAATTTATTTATCAGATTAATGTCTTTGATGAATCTTCACTTTTTGGAGGTTGCTCCTGTATCTATTTTATAGATCTATAGTATGAACAAACTATAAATTTACAAATTATAACAAACTACAAAATAACACACATAACCAAGACACATGTGTTCAACAAAAAGTATAATTATCAACAAAAGCTTAGAAGTAGAAAGAAAGAACTAAAGATTATTTGTCAAACTGATGACAAGTATATGTAGATTGCAATATATAATAATTTGACCTATTGCTTCGCACCCCCCTGTCAATTTACTATGAAGAGAAAAATAAGAAGGATTGAACTACCTACTCATTATTTGGAGGTGAATCATAGAACACCACATGCAGATTAGACCCCTTCCTTAATGGGATTGTCACCTCAGTGAGTCCCTCTTTTCCTTTCTCGTAGATGAGAATGAGTGTTCTTAAGGCGGGAACAGGGAAGAAGTGACGGAGGTCTTTTCGAGATTCAAATCAAAACACCAACTGGAAGTCTCCAAACCCCAATTATAAGCATATTGGTTATGTTCTGTTTTTAGTTTTGTCCTAACAAAGAGGCACTAAAAAAAGTAAATGATGTAGTTTTAATGGAGGTCTATCCACACTAACTAATTGTGAGCCTTCATATATTTTTTCATTTTTTCCTTCAAAAAATTTGCACTAGACTCATTTACAATTCTTTTTTGTACGCTGTGTGGGTGATGGAGATTAGAGGCGATCGGTCGTTGACCTCTGGGAAGATGGTGGGCACTTGAATAGCTTGAGATTACCGAAGGTAGCAGAGAAGAAGACAAGGCAAGCTTAGAGAGGAAATAGGTGGTAGTGAGAGGCCTTGAACACTTGGTATATGTTATGTAATTCTTGTTGCTCTTGTTGTGTTATTATGGTTGCACTTATGATGTCGTTATATAGACTCCAGGAGTATTGGAGCCCAATCAACCTCAAGACAGGTGGTGAGTTCTCCTTGACTCAACAAGAATACTAGTTGTGTCCTATGATTTAGATTCTTGGGAAGGTTGTATCATAGGAGCTGTAATTGTATGTATGATATCTTGAGAGGCATATCATATGTGCATCAGATGTACGTGTAAGGTCCCTTTCTCTAAGCCAGGTCAAAGGGGGAGTTGTCACTATAGGGAGACAGTTACACGACCTTGACGATCCCTGAGGTCTTAGCCTTCAATCCACAATCCTTCAATAATCCCAAGTGGGAGTGCCTAGGTCTTGCTTCCAACCTATAGGTGCCTCAGGGGTTTGCCACGTGGATGTGTAATGGTGATGATTTGACGGCCGTATGGCTCGCCACGTGGCAAGCATAATATAGATACCCACCTTAATGCCCTCTGTACAAATATTCTCATGAGAGTGTTTGTACATGTATGCCAAAGATGTTGAAAATATAAGTCATCCAATTAATAAAATTTGATTTCTTTTGAATCAAAGGGAGATTTTTTTTATTGCTCATGGAGAATTCACATTTTAATTTCATCTAGCACGAATAGGCCAAACAAAAATGTGGGCTTGTTGGGCGATGACTGCGTTCCACGGGATCTCTACTACTTCACATGAGATTTCAACTTCGTTCCATAAGTACCCAAATCCCGCTCGTCACGGGTATCAATGTGGTAAGTTTTTACATTTCCATTTCAACTTCATTTCCTTCACTAGTTACTCTCTCTCTCTATATATATATATATATATATATACTGTGTATTGGGTGTGTGTGTGTGTGTGTTAGTCTAGTGCTTTAATCGGCTGCCTTCAATCTCACAAGAACTGGGGAAGAGCTTGCTTCTGTAGAGACTGAGCGACATGTCGGTAGGTTGCTTCAGTAGGATGAGCTGCATCGAAGAACACAAACTTATCAGGGTTCGGACACACTGGTGTTGAAATACTGCAGAAAGGCCCTGTTTCCACAAATCCAGTTGCACAACATCCTCTGTCAACTACCTCAAAACCTGTTAAAAACAACCACCACCCACATGATTATTAGTACTGAATGATGAATCAATTTTTCGATATACGAGGATTTTTGAGGTTTTACCATAGTTTAGGGGATTTTTCACCATATCATAAAGAGGGGTGTAGATATCACCATAGACAAGTTTGGTGCCAGGAAGAGAGGGCTGTAACTGAGCCAAGCGAGCAACAAGCTTTTGATTTTCAGATTCAGAATCAGAATTCTCATTCTCCACACATGATCTGTCAATCCTGAATTTGGCACTGATTTCACCTGGAAAACATCCAATTGGAGGTAGCCCAAATATGATCATATTACGCAACCCTTGACCGTACAGTTCCTGCACTTTTACAAAATAGTCACAATATTAAAAAGAAGGAAATGCTCGATTAATCCATAAATTACATTATTTTATAATAAATTTCACTCAAAGTTCTTCAATCTTCTCAAGTTTCTTATCCCATTGAAAGATTTTATGAATTGTTTTTCCCAAAACATCATGTGAGTGAGTTCAATCTTCTTATGAACCTACTCGGTCCCGCCAACAAGCAGGTATTAAAAATAGTCAAAGCGGAACACAATCTGTCAGAGAACCAATTTACATGAAATATAGGTGCAGTAACTCTATATATGTATATTATTTTTATTTATTTATTTATTTATTTTTTGAATCTTGATCAAATTGGAGCGTTGTTCTTTTCGGTTGCTTCCAAGTTCTTCTCTTTTTACCCATTGTACAGAGGATATATATATATTTTTTGAATCCTAATCAAATAGGAGCTTTGTGTTTTCCAGTTGCTTCCCAGGTCTTCTACTTTTACCCATGGTATAGATGGGTGTTTTATTGACTTGGTTACCCACATCTTGGTTTCTTGGATAAATGCACCACAAAAAACAGTTTGGTGATTCTGGGTTTGTTTATACTTTTCTTTCCCAGTTTGGTTCTAGATTTTCCATAGTCTTTCAGTCCAAGTTGGGTTCTGTTTCTTTTAAATGTTGTTTCTCCCTCTAAGTTTGGTTATGGGGTTTTGGGTTTTTAGAGAGAGAGAGAAAAGAAGAAGGGTCCCGACAACCGTGAAGAAGGAGAAAAATGTTGCTGCCGACGAGCTACGAAGCGAGATCCGACAGCGCAAGAGGGGCTATGTGGTGTGAAAGAGCCACAACTTCTCTTATATTGTTGTTGAGTCAGGCTGTGAAGGGCTAGGTTTTTGTATTATGACTTCAGGTCTTGAATTGAATGGGGGGGGAGTGGGTCAAGCTCCAAAGTCACGAAGGGGGAAGAAAGGCGAGCTGTTAGAGAGAGGAAGGAGGGAAGAACGGTGCCGGCGAGTTGCAGAGGTCGCCGTCGGCGAGCTGCAAGGGTGCTACGAAGTGTGATAGAGGGAGACGTCGCTTGTGCTAGTGAGTCGGCGTTTTGAAATCAAGATTTTGAATGAAGGAAGTGGGTTTGGATCTTGATTGAAGATTTTGCAAAAGTGAAGGTGTGTGAGCCGACACTAGAGTAGGGCTAAGGTTTTGATACCTTTGATTCAGTGATGTTAGGGTTTCGAAGGGTTATTGCCATGGGTGAAGCTTGAGAGGGAGAAGCGAGCAAGGAATTTGAAGGGAGAAGGGGTGTTGGGTATTTTTGCTAGTGAGTCAAGAACTGGTGATATTCTTTTGGAGCTCTACCTCGGTTGTGATTTGCGTAATTGGGGATCAATCTGTCTAGGCAAGCGTTCAATCTCAATTTAATTAACTAATTAATTAATTAATTAATTTACTTATTTATTTTTCTGATTAATAAAATAAAATAAGGAAATTTTTGGTGGTGAGCCATCATATGGGCTTTATACTAAGCCAAAAATTTTGATGCGGCACTTGGATGACCGAAATGAGAGAGCTTTATTTTGGTGGAGAGCGAAGAATTTGGGAGTACTTAAAAAATTAATAATAAAATATTAGAGAGCAAGAAAATTGGAGAATTTTTTAAAAATAATAATAAAATAATAGAAAACTATGAAACTCAAGAGCTCCTAAAAATAACAATAAAATATTAGAGAGCTATCACTATATGAACTCCAACTCTTTTGTTGACTTCGAACACTTGGCAAATTTTATGAGAAACTTAGGAGCCAGCTCTATTAAAGGAGAGTTGTGAAATTGGAGAGCTCTAAAAACTAATAATAAAATAGTGCAGAGCTATGAAATTGAAGAGTTATAAAAATAATAACAAAATATTGGAGAGTTATGAGTTTGGAGAGCTCTTAAAAATAATAATAAAATATTAGAGAGGTATAAAATTGGAGAGCTCTAAAAATAATAATAAAATATTAGAGAGTTATAAATTGGGGAGCTCTACGAATAATAAGAGAGCTATGAAATTGGGGAACTCCCCGTTTGTTTTCAGAGATAGAATGGAGGGGATTAATAGTGAGGGGATTGTTAGTAGGGGGGATTAATAGTAAGGAATTGTTAAATTATTTTTATGTAAAATAATAAAACAAATAAAAAATATAAAAAATTAAACATTAATATTTAAAAAAAATTCTCAATATACAAAAAATAAAAAAATTTCTAATCCCCTCACTATTTTTCTAATGCCATCTCTATCTCTTCCTTAGCAATCCCCATTCCAAGGGGACTACTAATACTAAGGGATTAATAGTCTCCTCCCAATCTCTCAAAACAAACACATCATTAGTAATATCAAGGAATTAGTAATCTTAATCCCCTCCTTATAACCCCAAACAAACGGGGCCTAAGAATAATAAGAGAGCTATGAAATTGGAGAGCTCTAAGAATACTAGGAGAACTGTGACTTGGAGAGCTTTAGAAATAATAATAAAATATTAGAGAGTTATAAATTGCAAAGCTCTAAGAATAATAAGAGAACTATGAAATTGGAGAACAACTATAAAATTAAAGAGCTTTAAAAATAATAATAAAATATTAGAGAGTTATGAATTGGAGAGCTCTAAGAATAATAATTACTTTGTTTGGTCACAGTTTTTTAAAAATATTTTTTAGAAAATTCTATTTTCTTATTTTTTGTATTTTTTTTTGTTTTACTTAATTTTTTTAATATTTTAAGTTTTTTTTTTTAATTTTTAGACATATCTAACATAAATATACCTAAAAAGTAAAAAATTTATGAAAAAAACCTTTTAAGAATTCACTAAATATCAAAAATACGAGAACTCATTATATTTTTTGTATTTTTATGTATTTTTATGTATTTATTAATTTTTTAGCTTATTTTTTTCACAATTTTTTTACTTTTTAGATACATCTAAGTAAAGTGTATCTAAAAAAGTAAAAAAAATGTTTAAAATTTTAAAAATATTCACTAACAACAAAAAAACACGAAAATTAAAAAATTAAGTTTTTAAAAAACTTAATCCAAAAAACTCAAACCAACCATATTGAATAGAGCTATGAACTTGGAGAGCTTTAAGAATGATAAGAGAGTTATGAAATTAAAAAGCTCTAAGAATATTAAGAGAGCTGTGAACTTAGAAAGTTCTAACAATAATAATAAGATATTAGAGAGCTTTATTTTGGTGGAGAGCCCAAGAATTGGAGAGTACTTTAAAAATTAACAATAAAATATTAGAGAGCTATGAAATTAGAAAACTCTTTAAAAATAACAATAAAATATTGGGGAGCTTTTAAAAATAACAATAAAAATATGATAAATGAGTCGCAGCTCAAAATAAATGAGCTCGAATGGCCCGAATGGACCTCCATCACTTTCCTCCTCTTCTCTCCTCTCTATCTCTATCTATGCATACTCTCCTCTCCTCTTCTCTCTCCTCTCCTCTGTTTAATTCAACTGTGCTCATACATACATGAGTACAAAAGATAAGAAGCTCAAAAGAACTTCAAGATCTGAAGAGAAATTGGGACCATAATAGAACTTCCTCTCTCTTCTCCCTTTTTCTCTTTCTCTTTTTCTTCCTCTCTCTTCTATGCTTTCTCTTCTTCTCTCTTCTTTGCCTCTGTTTCAGAGATCCAATAGAAAAAAAAATATTAAAAAAATAATCTGTGGGTTTGGTTTTTGATTTGGTTTTGATTTTAGATTTGATTTTAATTTTGATTTTGTTAAACTGTGGGTTTGGTTTTTGATTTGGTTTTGATTTTAGATTTGATTTTAGATTTAGATTTAGATTTTGTTAAACTATGGGTTTGGTTTTGGTTTTGATTTTAGATTTAGATTTTGATTATATTCAACAGCAGTTTTTCTTCGATTTAGACCCTTTTTCTTCTTGATTTAACAACAGTTTTTAACAGTAGTTTTTCTTCGAGTTTGATTTTTGATTTTAGACCCAGCAGCGCAGTAGACCCTTCTTCTTCTTCTTCTTCTTCTTCAGAAAAACTCGAAGAAAAAAAAAGAAAAAAAAAAACCAAAACGACGTCGTTTTGGTGTCGAGCCACAAACGGGCCACACTCTTTGGAGCTACGAATCGCGATTGTAAAAATATTGGAGAGCTATCACCATGTGAACTCCAACTCTTTTGTTAACTTCGAACACTTAGCAAGTTTTACCAGAAAATTAGGAGCCAATTTTATTAAAGGAGAGATTTACTTTGTGGGAGAGCAGTGAAATTGGAGAGCTCCAAGAACTAATAATAAAATAGTGGAGAGCTATGAATTGGCCAGTTCTAAAAATAATAATAAAATATTAGAGAATTATGAGATTGGAGAGATCTTAAAAATAATAAAAAAATATTAGAGAGGTATGAGATTGGAGAGGTCTAATAATAATAAAAAAATAATCAAAAGTTATAAATTGGGGAGCGCTATGAATAATAAGAGACCTATGAAATTGGAGAGCTCTAAAAACACTAGGAAAGCTGTGACTTGGAGAGCTCTAGAAATAATAATAAAATATTATAGAGTTATAAATTAGAGAGCTCTAAAAATAATAAGAGAGCTATGAAATTGGAGACTTATGAAAATATTAGGAGAGTTGTGACTTTAGAGAGCTCTAACAATAATAACAAAATATTGGAGAGTTGCAAAATTGGAGAGCTCTAAAAATAATAATAAAATATTGGAGAGCTATGAGTTGGAGAGCTCTAAGAGTAATAAGAGAGTTATGAAAATACTAGGAGAGCTATGACTTTAGAGGGCTCTAACAATAATAATAAAATATTGGAAAGCTATGAGTTCGAGAGCTCTAAAAATAATAAAAGAGCTACAAAATTAGAGAGCTATGAAGATACTAGGAGAGCTGTGACCTAATAGAGCTCTAACAATAATAATAAAATATTGGAGAGTTATAAAATTAGAGAGCTCTATAAATAATAATAAAATATTAGAGAGTTATAAAATTGGAGAACTCTAAAAATAATAATAAAATATTAGAGAGTTATAAAATTGGAGAGCTCATCAAAGTATTAATAGAATATTAGAGAACTATAAAATTGGAGAGCTTTAAAAATAATAATAAAATATTGAAGAGCTATGAATTGGAGAGCACCAAGAATAACAAGAGAGCTATGAACTTGGTGTTGGAAATTTGGCTTTTTATAGGCTTATTTTGGGCGAACTTTGAGCCCAAAATAGAGTGGGTCTCACACGTCTTTTGGGGTAGGTCTGAAGAGGTGATGCATTCCTTTTCGCGTGGCAAGTCACATGGTGAAAACGGTTCGTCAAAACCATTTATGAGTGAATGGGAACTTGACATCATTTTCAGGTTCATGGAAATGGACAATTAAAGAATTAAATATGGGTTTACTTGTAAGGCTTGTCTCACATTGAAACTTTAAGAGAGCTTGTGCATGTATATAAGCTCTAGGTGGCAATACTTGGGCTGGGCTCCAAGGGGCACCACAAGTTTGTAGAAGGGAGAAGTTATGGACAAATGGAACCTTGGCTCAAATCACCACACACGCGCGCGGCCGCCGTTGCCGTTGTCGTTGCCGTGCCGGGTGTGGATTGTGGGCCGGGTCAGTTCTAATATTAATTTTTTGGACAAAAATTTATTTGAATTTTTTCAAAAAATTCTTAATGAAATTAAATTCTAATTTTGTGCCAAAATTGAATTTAATTTTCTATCCAAATGTTACCTTCTCCAGTTCACTTTTCCAAACAGATTAAAATTGTCCAAAATAGTTTTTCAAATCTGTTGCACCCGGACAGATATAAACTACCTAGACAGAGTCAAATCTGCCAGCAGTTTCCAACAGATAGAAACTGTCCAGCAGTTATCTGTTGGCACCTGTTCATTCAAAATCATACTTGTTTGGGTTTGTCAAAATTGCCTATAAATAGAGACCCAATTCCAGCAGTTTGGCATATCCAAAAACAATCTGAAAAACATATACAAAAAATCTGTTCCCTTCCCATTTTGCTCTTTCTTTGCATAATTCTTCATATTAATTTTTAGGGAATACTTTGAGAGTATAGAACACAGGTTTGGTTCGTCGTACGAATTGTTTGGAGTGTTACTACAATTTGTGAAGATTATTGTATCTTGGGAGATAGACGCCTTTTATCCGTAAGCACCGTAACGGGGCGAATTTGTCTTAAGGACAGAGTGTCTCACACTCGACTTAATCTTTTAATTATTTATTCAGTTCGGTAAAATAAATTCGGTAAGTAATTTATTTTTATTTGTTTGATTTGTTTCAAATTATTTATTTTACTCAAAAGATTGTTCCAACACTTGGAGAGCTCTAAGAATGATAAGAGAGAAATGAAATTTGAGAGCTGTAAGAATACAAAGAGAGCTGTGAACTTAGAAAGTTCAACAATAATAATAAGAAATAAAAGAGCTTTATTTTGGTGGAGTGCCGAAGAATTGGAGAGTATTTTAAAATCAATAATAAAATATTACAGAGCTATGAAATTGGAGAACTCCTTAAAAATAGTAAAAAAATATTATAGAGCTATGAAACTAGAGAGCTCTTAAAAATAATAATAAAATATTAGAGAGCTATCACCATGTGAACTCCAGCTCTTTTGTTGACTTCGGACACTTAGCAAGTTTTATGACAAAATTAGGAGCTAGCTCTATTAAAGGAGAGCTCTACTTTGTGAGAGAACTGTGAAATTGGAGAGCTCTAAGAACTAATAACAAAATAGTGGATAACAATGAAATTGGAGAATTATAAAAATAATAATAAAATATTGGAGAGCTCTTAAAATATTAATAAAATATTAGAGATGTATGAAATTAGAGAGCTCTAAAAATAATAATAAAATATTAGATGGTTATAAATTGGGGAGCTCTACGAATAATAAGAGAGATAGAATTGGAGTGCTCTAAGAATAATAAAAGAGATGTGAAATTGGAGAGCTCTAAGAATACTAGGAGAGCTGTGACTTGGAGAGCATTAGAAATCATAATAAAATATTAGAGAGTTATAAATTGGAGAGCTCTAAGATTAACAAGAGAGCTATGAAATTGGAGAACTATGAAAATAGTAGGAGAGCCGTGACTTTAAGAGCTCTAACAATAATAATAAAATATTAGAGAGTTATAAAATTGGAGAACTCTAAAAATAATAATAAAATATTAGAGAGATATGAGTTGGAGAGCTCTAAGAATAATAAGAGAGCTACGAAAATACTAAGAGAGCTATGACTTTAGAGAGCTCTAATAATAAAAATAAAATATTAGAAAGTTATAAAATTGGCCCTAAAAAGAATAATAAAATATTAGAGATTTATAAAATAGGAGAGTACTAAAAATAATAATAAAATATTTGAGAGATATAAGTTGGAGAGCTCTATGAATAATAAGAGAGCTATAAATTGGAAATCTATGAAAATACTAGGAGAGCTATTAACTTAGAGAGCTCTAACAATAATAATAATATATTGGACAACTATAAAATTGGAGAGCTCTAAAAATAATAATAAAATATTTGAGAGTTATAAAATTGGAGAGCTCTTAAAAGTAATAATACAATATAAAGACTGGAAAGTAATGCTACTATAAAATTTGAGAGCTTTAAAAATAATAATAATAAAATACTGGAAAGTTATGAATTAGAGAGGTCTAAGAATAATATGAGAGCTATGAAGTTGGAGAGCTCTAAGAATGATAAGAGAGTTATGAAATTGGAGAGCTCTAAAAATACTAAGAGAGCTGTGAACTTAGAAAGTTCTAACAATAATAATAAGATATTACAGAACTTTATTTTGGTGGAGAGTCGACGAATTGGAGAGTACTTTAAAAATTAATAATAAAATATTACAGAGCTATGAAATTGGAGAACTCCTTAAAAATAGTAAAAAAATATTATAGAGCTATGAAACTAGAGAGCTCTTAAAAATAATAATAAAATATTGGAGAGCTGCCGATCGGCGGAGGAGGCAGATCTGTGGCTGTGAACGACGCTGTGAACGACGGAGGAGGCCGATCGCGACGCCGACAGTGGCGATGAACGACGGAGCAGGCCGATCTGTGGCTGTGAACGACGGAGGAGGCCAATCGCGAAGCTGCGACGCCGACAGTGGCGATGATCGACGTCGTGAACAGGGCCAGAGAGAGAGAGAGTAGAGGGGGTAGAGAGAGAGAGACGGAAGACAACTGGTGAGGGTTTGGTTTGGTTTGGTTTCTATGTGTGTCTATATATATATCTAGGGGTAAATCAGTAATTTTAATTCGGGAAAAAACCGGGCCGGGGAACGGGGACGGGGCCGGGCCAGGTACGGGGTTGGGATACTTATCCTTGTCCCCGGCCCGAATCTGTTCGGGGATTGATTTTTAAATACCATCCCCGTCCCGTCGGGGGTATTTTTCGGGAAAAACCCGCACAATTCGGGATCGGGGGGTCGGGTCCCCATCGGGCCGGTTTTAAATTGCCATCCCTAACTAAGAGAGCTCTAACAATAATAATAATATATTGAACAACTATAAAATTGGAGAGCTCTAAAAATAATAATAAAATATTTGAGAGTTGTAAAATTGGAGAGCCCTTAAAAGTAATAATACAATATAAAGATTGGAAAGTAATACTACTATAAAATTTGAGAGTTTTAAAAATAATAATAAAATACTAGAAAGTTATGAATCAGAGAGGTCTAAGAATAATATGAGAGCTATGAAATTGGAGAGCTCTAAGAATGATAAGAGAGTTATGAAATTGGAGAGCTCAAAAAATACTAAGAGAGCTGTGAACTTAGAAAGTTCTAACAATAATAATAAGATATTACAGAGCTTTATTTTGGTGGAGAGCCGAAGAATTGGAGAGTACTTTAAAAATTAATAATAAAATATTACTGAGCTGTGAAATTGGAGAACTCTTTAAAAATAATAACAAAATATTGCAGAGCTATGAAATTGGAGAGCCCTTAAAAATAACTATAAAATATTGGAGGGCTATCACCATGTGAACTCCAACTCTTTTGTTGACTTCGGACACTTGGCAAGTTTTATGAGAAAATTAGAACCTAGCTCTATTAAAGGAGAGCTATACTTTGTGGGAGAGCTGTGAAATTGGAGAGCTATAAGAACTAATAATAAAATAGTGGAGAGCTATGAAATTGGAGAGTTCTAAAAATAATAATAAAATGTTAGAGAGTTATTAGATTAGAGAGCTCTTAAAAATAATAATAAAATATTAGAGGGTTATAAATTGGGGAGGTCTACGAATAATAAGAGAGCTATGAAATTGGAGAACTCTAAGAATAATAAGAGAGCTATGAAATTGGAGAGCTCTAAGAATACTAGTAGAGCTCTAGAAATAATAATAAAGTATTAGAGAGTTATAAATTGGAGAGCTCTAAGAATAATAAGATAGGTATGAAATTGGAGAATTATGAAAATACAAGGAGAACTATGACTTTAGAGAGCTCTAACAATAATATTAAAATATTAGAGAGTCATAAAATTGGAGAGCTCTAAAAATGAAAATAAAATATTGGAGAGCTATGAGTTAGAGAGCTCTAAGAATAATAAGAGAGTTATGAAATTGGAGAGCTACGAAAATACTAGGAGAGTTGTGACTTTAGAGAGCTCTAACAATAATTATAAAATATTGGATGGTTATAAAAGTGGAGAACTCTAATAATAATAATAAATTATTGGAGAGCCCTAAAAATAATAATAAAATGTTGGAGAGCTATAAAATTAGAGAGCCCTAAAAATAATAATAAAATATTGGAGAGTTCTAAGTTGGAGAGATCTAAGGATAATAAAAGAGTTATTATATTGGAGAGCTATAAAAATATTAGGAGAGTTGTGACTATAGAGAGCTCTAACAATAATAATAAGATATTGGAGAGCTATAAAATTGGAAAGCTCTAAAAATAATAATAAAATATTAGAGAGTTATAAAAATGAAGAGCTCTTAAAAGTAGTTATAGAATATTGGAGAACTATAAAATTTGAGAGCTCTAAAAATAATAATAAAATACTGGAGAGCTATGAATTGAAGAGCTCTAAGAATAATATGAGAGCTATGAACTTGGAGAGCTCTAAGAATGATAAGAGAGTTACGAAATTGGAGAGCCCTAAGAATATTAGATAGCTGTGAACTTAGAAAGTTCTAACAATAATAAAAAGATACTAGAGAGCTTTATTTTGGTGGAGAGCCGAAGAATTGGAGAGTACTTTAAAAATTAGTAATAAAATATTACCGAGCTATGAAATTGGAGAACTTTTTAAAAATAATCACAAAATATTGGAGAGCTATGAAACTGGAAAACTCTTAAAAATAACAATAAAATATTGGAGATTTATCACCATGTGAACTCTAGCTCTTTTGTTGACTTCGAACACTTAGCAAGTTTTATGAGAAAATTATGAGCTAGCTCTATTAAAGGAGAGCTGTGAAATTGGAGAGCTCTAAGAACTAATAATAAAATAGTGAAGAGCTATGAAATTGGAGAATTCTAAAAATAATAATAAAATATTAGAGAGTTATGAGATATGAGAACTCTAAAAAATAATAATAATATATTATAGGGTTATAAATTAGGGAGGTCTACGAATGATAAGAGAACTATGAAATTGGAGAGCTCTAAGAATAATAAGAGTGCTATGAAATTGAAGAGCTCTAAGGAGAGCTGTGACTTGGAGAGCTCTGGAAATAATAATAAAATATTAGAGAGTTATAAATTGGAGAGCTCTAAAAAATAATAATAATATATTAGAGGTGAAAAATCTAGAAATCCCCTAGATATTGATTTGTGATTATGTAACAATTTTAAGCAGTATATAATAATCCCAATCAAACAATCAAGACAAATCAATATAATGATTTTAACGTGGAAAAACCATAATAATAATATATTAGTGGGTTATAAATTGGAGAGGTCTATGAATGATAAGAGAGCTATGAAATTGGAGAGCTCTAAGAATAATAATAGTGCTATAAAATTGAAGAGCTTTAAGAATACTAGGAGAGCAGTAACTTGGAGAGCTCTAGAAATAATAATAAAATATTAGAGAGTTATAAATTGGAGAGCTTTAAGAATGATAAGATAGCAATGAAATTGGAGAACTATGAAAATATTAGGAGGGTTGTGACTTTAAATAGCTCTAACAATAATAATAAAATATTAGAGAGTTATAAAATTGGAGAGTTTTAAAAATAATAATAAAATATTGGAGAGCTATGAGTTGGAGAGCTCTAAGAATAATAAAAAAGCTATGAAATTTGAGAGCTACGAAAGTACTAGGAGAGCTGTGACTTTAGAGATTTCTAACAATAATAATAAAATATTGGAGAGTTATAAAATTGGAGAACTTTAAAAATAATAATAAAATATTAGAGAGTTATAAAATTATAGAGCCCTAAAAATAATAATAAAATATTGAAGGGCTATAAAATTGGAGATCCCTAAAAATAATAATAAAATATTAGAGAGCTATAAGTTGGAGAGATCTAAGAATAATAAGAGAGCTATTAAATTGTAGAGCTATGAAAATACCAGTAGAGCTGTGACTTTAGAGAGCTCTAACAATAATAATAAGATATTAGAGAGCTATGAAATTGGAGAGCTTTAAAAATAAGAATAAAATATTGGATAGTTATAAAATTGGGGAGCCCTTAAAAGTAATAATAGAATATTGTAGAACTATAAAATTTGAGAGCGCTAAAAATAATAATAAGATACTGGAGAGCTATGAATTGGAGAGCTCTAAGAATAGTATGAGAGCTATGAACTTAGAGAGCTCTAAAAAAGATAAGAGAGTTATGAAATTGGTGAGCTCTAAGAATACTAGGAGAGGTGTGAACTTAGAAAGTTCTATCAATAATAATAAGATATTAGAGAGCTTTATTTTGGTGCAGAGCCAAAGAATTGGAGAGTACTTTAAAAATTAATAATAAAATATTAAAGAACAATGAATTGGAGAACTTTTTAAGAATAACAATAAAATATTGTAGAGCTATCACCATGTGTACCCTAGCTCTTTTGTTGTCTTTGGACACTTAGCAAGTTTTATGAGAAAATTAGTAGCCAGCTCTATTAAAGGAGAGCTCTACTTTGTGGAAGTGTTGTGAAATTAGAGAGCTCTAAGAACTAATAATAAAATAGTGGAAAGTTATGAATTTAGAGAGTTCTAAAAATAATAATAAAATATTAGATAGTTATGAGATTGGAGAGCTCTTAAAAATAATAATAAAATAATAGAGAGACATGAAATTAGAGAGCTCTAAAAATAATAATAAAATATTAGAGGGTTATAAATTGGAAAGCTCTACAAATAATAAGAGAGTTATGAAATTGGAGAGCTCTAAGAATAATAAGAGAATTATGAAATTGGAGAGCTCTAAGAACACTGGGAGAGCTGTAATGCCCTGAAATAATTACAATAATCCATACACAATGTCCATTTACGACAGCAATAATAAGAGAAGTATTTTCTATTAAGTCCAATGTGATTTACAAAAGAGAAACATGTGCGATATACATTCATAATGCCTAGTCCTGAATCCATAGCATATGTTGTAAGCTAGAAAGAAAAAATAAAGGTAAAAATATAAGAATGCCCTAAGGGTTTGTAGCTTTCCAAGGTGATAGTTACTACAAAAGTGGACTTAAGTCCAATATAGTTTTAAGCCCTTGGCTTGTACAAAAATAAATATAATAAATGCACAAAAGAAGCTCTCGCTCCAAGTCCTCCTAAGCTATTGCCTTGGCGGAGGAATATTATTAGCACCTGAAATGTTTTCCCCACGTAGGGTGAGCCAAAGCCCAATAGAAATAATCCAACATAATATATGAATTTTAACAAAGCTATAAGATGAATGAATATGCGATGCTCTTGCCCAAAACAGATTTATATCTATTTTCAAAACTATGCAATGCCAAGTTAATATCTTGTTTCATAAATTGTTTCCATTACTATAGAAAATAGGGCAGTGAATCACACTTTGAAAATTTTAAAATAATACAACCTTTTCCGGAAATTTTGTCTGGAGGAAACCGTAAATTGGGACATATGTAAACGTAGGCTATACAAGCATTACTATTGCCTTTGCATGAAAATTTCGTCCGCAGGATCGACACTCATGTATACGCACGATTTTTGGGACTTTCACCCTGGACACTCAAGCCAACTTAGTTTAACAATACAATTCGTGTTTCCCAATTTCACAATTTTTCTCAAAACGACAAACATTTTCAATGTATAAATATGAGATAATACTTAATGCAAATGAATGAAAAAATAGTTTCAATTTTCCTAATTCACATGCGATTTCTATAACACTCATAGCTATCCTCTACCGATAGCCCAAAATAGATATTTCTAAATAGATAATTTATATTCTATAAAGATACACTTTTCAAATTTCAAGAGGTGAGTGATAATACATATCCAACTCTACCATCCTCATTAATACCAACCCAATCTCATAATTTCAACATCAATTTCATTATTTATACACAACCAACATTTGAGGCCTTTAGGGAAAAATTCTTACTCTTTTCAAAATCAGTCCCAAGTATCAAAATCAACTATTTCCACCCAACTCAACACCTTTTTCCAATGTCAAAATCATTTCCAACAACCTATTTGAAAAACCCCTCTTTTGATTTTTATCCAAAACTCTAGATTTGTTCCATATCTTCCAAATTCGCAATATGGTTTAGAAATGACAAATAATTACGTTAAAACTCATAAAAAGTGTGGAAAGTATCCTTACCTCAAGCTAGAACACGAAAAATAGTGTGAGGTGTAACGCCCCCAAAATATTACAAATAAATCCAACTCACAAGAGAAGTGATCATAATAGAATTGATATATTTTCATGCATCAGAGTTCGTATTACAAAAGATAATACATGCAATATACATTTATAAATGTTCATCCTGAATCTATAACATGTAATACTAACTAATGACAATAAAATAAATGCCCTAGGAGCTTACATCTTTCCAAGACATTAATTGGTTACATCAAATGAGAGTCATAAGCTCTGCACATATAAAGCCCTTGGCTTAAATAAATATTTAAAACAATTAAACAACAAAATAGAACCTCCAGCTCTTAGATCCTCCCAAACTACATCCTTGGAAGTAGCAAAGCCCAGTAAAAACAGTCTATCACAATATATGAGGTTTAACTAAGATATAAGTGTCAAATATAAGCATATTCAATATTCATGATCAATTCACATTCTTTCCATGACCACACGGTACCAATACTCATATCTCATTTCATTCCCATACATGCATTTCCAATTAGTATATTTCGTTTCAATTTATAGATCAAATTTACAATTTTCAAACAATCCAACTGAGATTACAACTCAATGATTCTCAATTAACATAACTACTATACAAGCACTTCAATCTTGCCATTTTACAGAAATTTCGTCCGCGGGATCGGCACCCATGTATACATATGATTTCGGGACTTTTACCTTGGGCACTCCGACCAACTTAATTTTTAATGGAGTCCATCCCCTATATCCTCCCAAAACATAGAGTACATCCCCTTTCTCCTCCTAACACATTATATATATACAATGTATTTAAAATATACCGTCACATTCAATGACTACAATCATGCATATTCAATGCCTCAACATACCGTCATATTCAATGACACAATTAAATGATTAGTTTCAATTCATCTAATCCTCATGCAATTTTTACAACAATCATAGTTATCCTCCACCGATAGCCCAAGACAGATATTTCTAAACAGATATACAATCTTTAAAATAGATAATTCCTCAAATTTCCATAGCTGAGTGATTCAATAAATCCAACTACACCATTCATACATACATCCTCTCAATTTCACATTTTTCATATCAATTTCATTATTTTTACAAAATAATTATGCCCAACATTTTAGGGCAAATTCTCTCATTTTTTAAATATTGTCCCAAAGGCTAAAATTAATCATTTAAACACATGATAACCTTATATCCAACACCCCATAATCATTTAGGTAACACATCATAAAAACCCCTCTTTTCAATTTGAATCCCAATCCCTAGATTTTCTTGAATCACTCCCAAATCTCACCATTTATACATAATAACAAATATCTAGGTTAACAATCATATTAAGGTGTAGAATATCCCTACCTCAGAGAGAAGACGAGCCAAGCAAGGATGGAACTTCAAAAGTGATGAAAACAACTTCTACTCAGATCAAAATGAAGAGCTTGAGGAGTTCTACCTTTTTAATGAAGGCACAAGGGTTGAGAAACCACTAGAACTAGGTGGAAATCTAGAGAGAAAGAGTATTTTAGAGAGAAAGAGGGTCTCACTTTAGGGTTTTGAGATGAATAGATCTGAAAAAGTGATGTAAAAAGTGTTTTTTGCGATCTAATATACACGCAGTCCGCTCGAGCGAAGAAGTTGATGCTCGAGTGTCAGACACAACATTTTGTTCCGCTTGAGCACAAAAGTGGCCCGCTCAAGCGCAAAATACACACATCCAGAACTTTGCAGACAACAGACAAACCGCTCCAGCGTCCACCCGCTCGACCGTAGAAAACACTCCTCTAGTATTTTGCAGACGTGCAAAGTACTAAGTGTTTTTAAATCCCGCTCGAGCGCAATAAGGCCCGCTTGAGCGAAAGACCAAAATTCTGGGCAACACAAGGTGTGAAAACTAAGTAACCAACCTGTTCCAAACGCACTCAAAATGTCCGAATAACAAACTTAAGGAGGAATAAAGAGTAAATGACAATGAACAACATTCATAAACCACATGCCCAAGTTCGGAATGCAACAAGTGATGGGTCAAAACCGGGATCGCTGTATGAGGAAACCCAAAGGAGCCAAAAACTAACTTTGCTCTGGTTAGAATGAAGCCCACGTCGAGCTCTAATTTTTTAGCAAAGGCACACGAGTGAAAAGATTAATGGATCTAGGTGCATTTGAGGGAAATATGTGAGTTTTAGAGAGAGAGTGAGAGAGATTACAGTTTCGAAATGTTTAGAGAGAGAGAGAAGTGAAAAAGTGATATAAAATGGTCTGTTAACGAATTGATATACGTACAGTTCGCTCGAGTGCAAGATTTGTTGCTCGAGTGACCAGACACAATAAGTTGTTCCGCTCAAAAGTAAGAAGCTTCGCTCGAGAACAGAATACACACTTTCAGTAGTTTTGCAGATAGAGGTTGTCGCTTGAGCGTAAGAAACTTCACTTGAGCGAAGAATACAACCTTTCAGTATTTTTGCAAACCTGCAAAAGTACTGGATGTTCACAAGGACTGCTTGAGCGCAAGAAGTTTCGCTCGTGCGAATAAACAAAAATTTGGGTAACAAAAGTTTGAAAAACAAGCTACTAACCTATTCTAAACGCAATCAACGCAACCCAATAGCCCAACTCAACGAGAAATAGTGGGAAACAAGGCAAGAACAACTACAAAATGAAAATAAACTAGAAGCCAAAGGTCAAATGGGTCGGGTTTAAACCAGAAACGCTATAAGAGCTGTGACTTGGAGAGCACTACAAATAATAATAAAATATTAGAGAGTTATAAATTGGAGAGCTCTAAGAATAATAAGAGAGCTATGAAATTGGAGAACTATAAAAACACTAGGAGAGCTGTGACTTTAGAGAGCTCTAACAATGATAATAAAATATAGGAGAGTTGTAAAATTGGAGAGCTCTAAAAATATTAATAAAATATTGGAGAGCTTTGAGTTGGAGAGCTCTAAGAGTAATAGAAGAGCTATGAAATTGGAGAGCTATGAAAATACTAGGAGAGCTGTGACTTTAGAGAGCTCTAACAATAATAATAAAATATTGAAGATTAATAAAATTTGAGAGCTCTAAAAATAATAATAAAATATTAGAGACCTATGAGTTGGAGAGCTCTAAGAATAATAAGAGAGTTATGAAATTAGAGAGCTATGAAAATACTAATAGAGCTGTGACCTTAGAGAGCTCTAACAATAATAATAAAATATTAGAGAGTTATAAAATTGGAGAGCTCTAAAAATAATAATAAAATATTAGAGAGCTATGAGTTGGAGAGCTCTAAGAATAGTAAGAGAGCTATTAAATTGGAGAGCTATGAAAATACTAGGAGAACTGTGACCTTAGAGAGCTCTGACAATTATAATAAGATATTGGAGAGTTGTAAAATTGGAAAGCTCTAATAATAATAATAAAATATTGTAGATTTATAAAATTAGATAGCTCTTAAAAGTAATAATAGAATATTGGAGAACTATAAAACTGGAGAGCTCTAAAAATAATAATAAAACATTGAAGAGCTATGAATTGGAGATCTCGGAGAATAATAAAAAAGCTATGAACTTGGAGAATTCTAAGAATGATAAGAAAGTTATGAAATTGGATGGCTCGAAGAATACTAAGAGAGCTGTAACAATAATAATAAGCCCCACCCCCCAAAAAATAAAATAATAATAAGATATTGCAGAGCTATAAAATTGGAGAGTTCTAAAAATAATAATAAAATATTGGAGAATTATAAAATTGGAGAGCTCTTAAAAGTAATAATAGAATGTTAGAGAACTATAAGATTGGAGAGCTCTAAAAATAATAATAAAATATTAGAGAGTTATGAATTGGAGAGCTCTAAGAATAATAATAAAATATTGAAGAGTTATAAAATTGGAGAGCTCTTAAAAATAATAATAAATATTAAAGAGTTATGAAATTGGAGAAGTCTAAAAATAATAAGAGAGCTTTGAAATTGGAGAGGCGAAAATATTAATGAAGGTATATTTGGAGTCAGCATCACATGGGAATAGTGAGCTACACACATCGGTGAGCTAAGAATTAGGAGAGCGAGGAACTTGGTCCGCTATGTGCTTATGGCTCTGTGTTCTATAATCCAGCGAGAGTGGCTCGCCAATTCGGATTTGATCAGGGGTGCCTGTTTTTGGCGTAGTTCTTTCTGTTGCCGATGTTTTTGAGCAGTTTTTCTACCATACTTATCTTCCGCGGCTCCAAAAGTGTGGAAAGGTTATTCGGGCAAGAGCTAATCACGTGGGTGGGGTGTCAACTTGTTGGCGACATTATTGGAGGTTGCCCTTTGCTGTATTTCGAAAGTTTCTCGAAAGCAATATTGGAGACTTAGCGGTTGTATGCCAACCGCGCGTGAAGGGCAAGATAGAGGCGACTAGGGGTGAGTTATCCCGATTTGCATGCTTAGAATTTCTCTCAAATGTGTTGAGTCAGGCGAAGTTGGTAGCCATGGATGGCCTTCAAGGGGAAGTGGGTGCAGCTAAGCAGTAACGTCTCGAAAATAATTACAGTAATTTGACCCAACACATTTTAAACCAAGACAACATAATCAGAATAGTAAACTTTCGTTAATCTGAAGTGTTACACAAAAAATGACACACGCGATATACATTCATAAATAGTTTATCCTGAATCTACAACATGTGTTACAAGTAGTAAAGAGGGATGAAAGCTAAACAGATATTTATATGCCCTAGAGGTTTACATCTTTCCAAGTCATTACTTGGTTACAACAAAAATGAGACTAGCTTAATACAAATAAAGCCCTTGGCTATACAAAAGAAATACAACAAAAAGAAAGCTCTTGCTCCAAGGTCCTTCCAAGCTATTGCCTTGGTGGAGGCATATCACCAACACCTGAAAATAATTTTTCCCAAATAAGGTGAGTCAAAGCCCAGTAGGAACAATCTAACACAATATATGAATCTTAACAAAGATATAAGTACAAGATGCATATACAATGTTTATGATATAACATTCATATTCTACATGATCATAAAATGCCAAATTTTCTATCTAAATCCATTTCCTTCAATTCATTTCAAGCTAATTTATTTTATCTCAATTCATTAGTTGATTATATTATCTTCCAAACAACCAAACTGAGACTACGTTCTCAAATCAACACAATTTCACACAAACACTTCAATTTTGCCATTTTACGAAAATTTCGTCTGCAGGATCGGCACCCATGTATACGCGCAGTTTCGGGACTTTCACCCAAGACACACATACCAACTTAATTTTAAGAGAATCCATTTCCTATCTCCTTCCAAACATTGGAGTACATCCCATTTCTCCTCCCAAACAATCATACATATACAATGTATTTAAAGCATAGTCACATTCAATGACAACCAACAGGGAATTAGTTTTAATTCACCTAATCCTCATGCAATTTCTACAACAATTATAGCTATCCTTCACCGATAGCCTAATACAGATATTTCTAAACAGATATTCAATCTCAAGACAGATAATTTATTCAAAATTTCATAGGTGAGAGGTAATGCATATCCAACTCCACCATTCACAAATATATTCATCTAATTTCACATTTTCAATACCAATTCCATTTATTTGTACAAAATAAGTATTTGAAACATTTTAGGACAAACTCCCCTCTTTCCCAAACATCAACCCAATTGCCAAAATTGACTATTTTGCCACAATATAGCCTTATATTCAACCTCTATAACCATTTATAACACATATACTTAGAAACCCCTCTTTTAATTTTAAACCCTAAATCCTAGGTTTGCTCAAAATATTCCCAAGTCCCACTATTATTACACAACGACGAATAATTAAATCAAAAACCATATGAAAGTGTAGAAAACCCCTACCTCAAAGAGAGAAGACGAGCAAAGAAAAGATGAAACTCCAATGACGTCAAAACCAAAGTCTATTCAGATCAAAACGATGCCTGTGATGTGCTCTACCTTTTTATCAAAGGGGGTAGGATGGAGAAATTACTAGATCTAGATGGAAATGTAAAGAGAAGGTAAGTTTAGAGATAGAGGGTCTCAATTTTAGGGTTTGAAAGGAAATGGATTTGAAAAAGTGATACAAAAACTCATTTTTGTGAACTGATATACGCACAGTCCGCTCGAGCGTAAGAAGTGACGCCGAGCATCAGGCACAAAAAGTTATTTCGCTTGAGTGCAAGAAGTAACGCTTGAGCGCCAAGACACAATCGAAGAGCATTACCGCTTAAGCACAAGAAAGGCCGCTCGAGCGCAGAATACATACATCCAGTAGTTTTACAGACAACATCCCAACGCTCGAGCACCCACCCACTCGAGCGTAGAAAACATTGCTCGAGTGTAGAATACACTCTTCCAGTAGTTTTGCAGACCTGCAAAAGTACTGAGAGTTTGCAAAACTCGCTCGAGCGCAAGAAGTGCTGCTCGAGAGGAGGACCAAAAATCTGGGCAATAAAAAGTTTGAAAACCAAGCGACCAACCTGTTCCAAACACAATCACAACAATCCCAAAGCCAAATTTAAGGGGATTACAAGGGAAACCAGATATAAACAACAATACGAAATCATTAAACCCGAGTTTGGGACACAATATGAGTTAGATAGAAACCGAGATCGCTATAGCGGCGCCTGAGCCTGTGTAGGGGTGAGCCTTCTCAAAGAATGAAGGTTAGTTTTGCTATGTTTTTCTTGATTTTCTTTCTTGTTATGCTCTTTCTTTCTTTTCTTTTTTTTGGAGTTGAACGTTTTGTTTTTTTAGGTACAGAGGTCAGCCATCCTTCATGATATTTCTGGTGTGCCTAGGGCGGCATGTGTGCCTTCTGAAAAGGTGAACTCTGTTGATGATTTGCTTTCGCGTCGTCGGTTGTGGAGGCAAACTAAGGCTAACAATGCTAGTGATTTTGAAAGTGAGAGTGATGATGGGGATAACTTAGAGGCTAATCTGAATGCAAGGGATGGTGATGTTGCTATTGATGGAATGAGATCTCGAGTTGCTACGTCGTATGTTGAGGATAGAGTGACCTTTGCGCCTCTTCTGCTGCAGTTAGGTCACCCAATGGCACATTTAGTTGGTCTTAGAGAAGACAATGGTGATGATTCGACTGGTCGGTTGCCTTTGGTTGATGTTCTATCCTGCTTGCCTTCTGGTGGAGTCCCCACCGTCTTTTTATTTGGTATGGGTAGAAGTTTGTCATCAGTTGATGCTCATCCCAGTTTGCCTTTAGTTGGTGCTTAAGTTAACCTTCTTTTAGTAGATATTCAACCTAGTAATTTGTCTACTTTGTTTGGAGTTGCTACCAGTTTGCCACTTGGTGAGAGTGGTAGTTGTGTTCTTGATGAGACTATTGCTCCTAGCGTTGGCTATGGCAGTCAAGCGAGTTTACCTTCTGTGGATGACGAGTTTACTGTGACTCATCTTGATGATGGTACTATATCCTTGGTAGGGCCTGATGGCAGGGGAGCGGGTTCTTGATCCCAAGGTATTATTTGCTAGTGTACAAGGCGAGTATTTGCCTAGGCTGAACTTTATTTTTGATCATAGGCCAACCACCTTCATGCGTTTGGAATCTGTATTCTTATGATGCTATTTGTTAGAGGCATTCTGCGATATGCTCAGAGGGTTTTGTGGCCTTACTCTAGAGACTTCTGTTGACACTTTTCAGTCATTTCAGGTTGCTGTGGTAGAGTTTCAGCGGCATGAGTTTGAGGTGAGCTGGCTTAGAGAGAGTTTGTCTCGCATGAAAGCTCAAGTGAAAAATCACCAGCTCGAGGTCGAGCTATCAGAAATGGACAAGCTTTTGATGGAGTTGGTGTCGGCTAGGGAGAATGTCTTAGTGGAGTTAGAGTGGGCAACTAAGGTGCTGGTGGACGTGGACTTGGCGATTTCGAGTTTGACGGTGAGGAGAGCCGTTGTAGAGGCTCAATTTGTTAGTGTAGAAGGGGAGGTTTTTGACTTCGGTAGCCAAATAGGTCCAAGTTAGGCGAGCTAAGGGTTTTCATGTGTTGGAGAGTTGAGGGTTCAAGTCATGGAGAGTTGAGCTAACATTTTTGCAATAAAATAAAAAAAAAAATTAATTACTTTATATATATATATATATATAATTTTTAAAATGATTGTTAGTAGTTGCATAAAGTGTAATGAGAATGAAGATAGCAAATGGTTTTTTTTTTTAATTTATCATAAGCATGAGCTGATGCCTTAAATCGCCATTTTGATTACATCGGTAATAGTAAATTTCCCAGGGGTGATTACATCCTAAGGAAAATAGGCCTTTAGCCACTTGGCGTTGATAGGGCTCAAGAGAGCTTGTGAGTTTGGTTCAGAAATTCTATAATAACCATTCTCGTTAACCTCTCTTACTATGTAAGGTCCTTGCCATTTGGGGAGTGAACTTGTGGGTAGAGATTCTCCTCATGACATGAGGTGCAACTTAAAGTACCAAGTCACTTTCTTGGAATTGTCTGGGGCATACCAAAGTGTCATAGGCTCGAGCTATGCAACTCTGATAAACTTTGAGGTTAGCTTGGGCCTTATCCCTTTTTTTATCAAGGATCTCCAGTTCTGAGGGTCTGGAGTCTGGAATAGCTCCACTTCGGAGGGCCATTTGAGTTGAGGGTATGGCAATTTCCACCGGGAGAACTACTTCTGTGTTGTATACCAACGAGAACGGGGTCATTTGAGTTGGCCTTATTTTGGACGTTTTGTAAGCCCAGAGCGCCATTGGGAGCATGTGCGCCCAATCCCTTTGATAATCCTTGAGAGTCCTTGAAATGATTCTAAGGAGTGTTTTGTTGGTTGCTTTAGCTTTCCCATTCCCTTAGGGATGGTAAGACATGGATTTATGGTGTGTGATGTCGTAGGAGACCAGTAGTTGTCCGACTTGGCGATTGACAAAAGGGGTCCTATTATCTAAAAGGATTACTCTAGGTATACCAAAACGACATATGATGAATTCTCGAATGAAATTGGAGACAGCGGCTCCTGTTGTCTTCTTTAGGGGGGATGGCTTCTACTCATTTAGTGTAGGTCTCTATAACCATCACAATCCATATGTGTCCCTTTGATGAAGGAGAGATGGGACCAATAAGATCCATAGCCCATGTGTGGAAAAACCATGGTGAGGTTGAACTATGCAGATCGGTGGCTGGTGCGTAAATGAGATTTCTATGGAGTTGGCAAGGTTTGCAGCGTTTGGCATACATTTTGGCATCTGCCTTTATAGTAGGCCAACAATAGCCTATATGTAAGAGATGTTGGAATAGCTTGGCTCCGCTTTAGTGCTTCGATCTGTGAGCAAGTTCTAAAACTTTATGGATTTCTGCTCTTGATAAGCAACGTAATAGCTTCCCCTCGAAGCCATGCCTGAAAAGTTGCTCTTCTTGTAATAAGAATTTTGGAGCTTGCTTCTTGATTATTACAGCCACGGCAATGAATCTTCTTTGAAGTAATCTATATATACTTGACGCCAGTCGGAGCTAATTTCTGTAAAGTTGCATTCAGCCTTTGGAGGGAACTCCTGACATTTGGTGCACTTCCCTTGAAGGTCATTCGCTTCCTTGGCTATGGTAGGCCAATAATATCCTTGTCGTTGTAGCCTCCTGTAGAGGCTTACATCTCCTATCCCGCATGAGCAGTTATGAACCCTTTCTAACTTGGACTTGGCTTCGATAAGGTCGATACATCATGCCAATAAACCATCGGGCCCTCTGTAGTAGAGGACTCCTTGGTAAATTGTGAAGTGTTTGGTCTCACTCAAAGGTAGTTTACCTGAAGAAGGACGTAGCTCATCGATGATTGGGGCTCTCTAGTTGACGGGTTCTTTTTCAGGAAAGATAATTGTTATTGAGCATAGTACGGAGCGTTTCAGGACTTTTATCTTGGTTGATTCTTCTAAGAGTTCTATCTTAGAGGCCAAGGTGGTGAGGGCGTCCAGGTGTCGATTGTTGGAGTGAGAAGCGTGTACTATCCTTACCATGTCGAATTTGTCCGTCAACCTTTGGATGATGGTTCTTTATGAGGCCAGAGGGGGCTCTTTGATAGCATAGTCTTCAATGGTCTGCTTGACCACCAGATTAGAGTCGCCTTTGATACATAAGAGACTTACTCCTAGATGGAGTGTTGCCATAAGCCCTAGTATCAGGGCTTCATACTCTGCCTCATTGTTAGAGCATCTAAAATCCAGTTTCTACGACAAATTGACTTCAGCTTGGTTTGGGGAAAGACTATTCCAGCTCTTCCCCCTTTGGAGGTGGATGATCTATCGAACTCAAACTCCATTTTCCTTTAGCATTTACTTCAGCAGCTTAGAACTCATCTCTTGGTCGTTCATTTGAGGGCGCTCATGTTCTCCGCTGGGGAAGTAAGCCAAGAGATCGGCTAGCGCTTGGCTCTTAATGGCCTTGGGGGCTTTACAGGTGATATCATATTCTACTAACAAAAGAAGCCAATGAGCTGGCCTTCCAGAGAGAGCTAGTCTAGTGAGGAGGAATTGGATGGGATCATTCCTAGTCATGAGATGGATGGGGTAAGAAATGAGATAATGTCAAAGCTTTTTGGTGGCGAAGACTAGGGCGAGGCAATACTGCTCGATGGGGGAATATCGGACTTTAACCCCTTGGATAACTCAGCTTATGTAGTATACAAGTTGTTTGAGTCCGTCGATTTCTTGGGCGAGTAAAGCTCCAACTGACTTCGGCGTGGAAATGATGTAGAGGAGTAAAGGCCTTGTTGGTTAAGGAGGAGTCATGGAGAGAGGGGAAGTTAAAGCTAACTTCACCCCTTCGAACGCTTGTTGGTGCTCCTTATTCCTCGTGAACCTAACATCCTTTTTAGCAATGAGTTAAACGATTGCGTTATTTTAGCCATAGTAAGAATAAATCATCTCAGATAAGATACCTGACCAAGCAAGGTTCTCAGCTCGTTTAGATTTGTTGGACATGGTATATTTCTGATGGCGGCGACCTTTGTTGGGTCGGAGTCTATGGCGGTGAACCATGCAACCAAGAAACTTGCTGGCGGTGACTCCGAATGCGCATTTTAGTGGGTTCATTCGAAGTTTGTATTTCTTGCAATGTTTAAAGACTCTTTGGAGGTCTTTGAGGTGACTGGTTTCCTCTTTTGATTTTACCACCAAATCATCAATGTAACATTCTAAGGTTTTGTGCAACATATTGTAGAAGGTTGTTGTCATAGCTCTTCGGTATGTTGCTTCCACGTTTTTTAATCTAAAAGGCATTACTGTATAGAAAAAGTTACCTATGAGGGGTGCGAAATGCAGTCTTAGGGGCGTCAACTAGAGCCATCTTGATCTGGTTGTAGCCGTTGAAACCATCCATGAATGAGAACATATGGTGCCCAGCTACTAAATCAATCAAAGTGTTAATGTTTGGGAGTGGGAACTCATCTTTGGGGCAAGATTTGTTCAGGTCTCTGAGGTCGACGCACACTCGAATTTGTCCATTCTTTTTCATCACTAGGACGATATTAGAGAGGTATGTGTTGTGCTGGATAGATTTGATGAATCCCGCTCCAAGTAGCTTCACCATTTCATCTTTGATGTTGAGCACTACCTCAGGCTTATAAAATCTTATACCTTGCTTGATTAGCGAGCTAGGGGGATGAAGTTCAAGCGATGCGTGGTAATGTCTTTGTCTAGGCCTAACATTTCTTCATATGTCCATGCAAAAACATCCGAATACTTCTTGATTAACTCGACAAGGGGGCCTCTTTGTTTTTCTAGCAAATCTTTGGAAATGAAGATAGGATGCCTGGGTTTTCCTTTAGGGGCTATGTTGATTTTTTCCAGTTCTTGTTTTTGGGGCCAAGGACCGTCTTGTAAGCACTCTGGAGCAGGCCTAACCTCTTGTAATCCATCTTTATTTGAGATTGCAATCGAACTAGCGGGGGCTTAGTCAGGGGATGAAGTGGTTGCCTTAGTGAGGGACTTAATATTTAAGCCTTTAACTCTATCCAAGTGATTTATTGAAGGACCATTGGATTTGTCAAAATATTTTTCTGTTACTGAAGAAGCCCCTTTTTTTTTTTTTTTTTTCTCTTTCTTTTTCTCTTATCCTTGTTTTTTTTAATTCTTTGCCCTTGGAGGGTGTTGGGCCAGTGTAGATAAAGCGCAACAAAGTTGATCTTCATTTGGTTCGTGACAGGCGATTGCTACTTCGCCTGGCTAGGGGTTGGCATTGGTGGCATTTGCTAACCCTAGGGACCGTCATAAACGGTATACCACTCTGGTATCCTCTGTTTGAAGCCTGGTCACTTTAGGGAGCTGTTTTGAGGGCTTTGACCTGGCGAACGTCTTTCTACGAGGTGGTGATGCGTATTCTTCAGAGATGTCATCCCAGTTTGGTTTGGGAGTTCCTTGGAGCGGCAATAAGGGTTCGTCCTCGTCAATGTGATTGTAAAACACTGCGTCTGCCATGTGAGCTTCATCTACTCGAAAAGGTTTTTGAGAGCCAATTATAGCTACTACCTCATTGTTGTAAATTGCTTTGATACATTGATGGTAGGTGGAGAGGATTGCGACATATCTGTGGAGCCCTAAGAGGGCTTGATAGGTCGTCCCTACTTCTATGACGTGGAACCTAGTGGTGGAGCGGATTAACCCTACTGCTAAGTCTAACTGGACATGTCCTATGGTTTTGATTTCTTGATTTCCAAAACTGGTGATGGAAATAGGTTATCTAACTAGGTGTTTTTACGAGATCCTGGCTGCCTGCAAAGTAGAATAGGGCATTACATTGAGTGAAGCCCCTCCATCCATGAATTCTCTTTGAAACTCCATCCCGTTGATGAACACTGGGACATAGAGGGGACGGTTATATGGGAACGATACTTGCTTATCTACCTCGATAAAGGTTATTGCCAAGGAATTATCTCAGAAGATTTTCCTAACTGATCCACTTACATTCATGCATGTCTCACCATTTTGCTTTGCAAGTCTTAAAAAGGCCTTGGTAGCTTCGAAACGTGTTGCTTCAGACAAGCTGAATTAGCTGATGAATGATTTGAACTTTGTCTATTTCTTAAGTGCTATCGCACGCCTAGTCCCGAAGTCTAGACAAGTGAGGGCTATGAGCTCAAAGAGCTCACACACTACTAGTTCTTCCATCTCGTCATAATGCAAAAGCATCTTGACTATCTTGTCATTGCCTTTGTAATGGGGGAGAGGATCTTTCAAGACATCCTCTGTCTGGCGATGAGGTAGCTTCGAAGCGTCGTCAGCCATCATCTTTCAAACTAGGGATCTGAGCGCCCAACATTCGGTGGTAGAATGTTTGACGGAACGGTGGTATATGCAAAGTCTGCTCGCGCTTGATCCTTTTTGGTGATAGGTCGGCTTGGTTCAGGGAGGTGAACTTTTCCATCTTCTATCCAAGCGTTGAGGAGTGCTTATGCCTCGTCCACCGAGACGGGCATCGGTGGTGGAACTTGATCAAATTTTCTCTTTTTTGCTTGGAGATTTGTTCTACTCCAGAGGAACCTTCCGCTACATATACAGCGTGGATACGTCAGTTAGGCCTCCAGAAGGAAGGTGGAGGTGTCGTTGCTCGCCATGAATGAGGCTGTAGAGCTTCTCTTCATTTCCCCGATCTTACTCATTTCTGTAGACACCCCATTTTTGACCGCCCTTAAGACTTGGGGGCTCAGGTTGATTGCTTGAGGATGAAGGCTATGATTGTGCAAAGGTTCAATTTCTTCGGCAAAAGGAGCTTCAAATCCCAACCTCACACCCCATTTTGGACCAAAACTTTTTAAGACCTCAAAACCCTCTTTTTCAACATATTTTTTCCAAAATATTTCTACGATGTTCCAAGGCTTGCATTTCGTTAAATGTTGCGCTTTTCGGTGAACTGAGCAAAGACAAAGTGGAAATAAATGAAAGAGAGGTGAACTCTTTGAAAAATCTTTCAAAACATCTTATTTAGAGGTTTAGAGTTGAAGAAAATAAGAGTAGAGGGAAGAAAACTAGTTAAGGAGAAGTTAGGCATGAATCCGATTAGGACCGAAACTGAGAAATCTTCACTAAAATAAGCATATCTTTTTTTACACTTGGAATTTTGATGTGAGACCGCCACCATTGGAAAGAAGACTTCTGGGGCTTTAATTTAAACTCAAGAATGACCTGCAAAGGAGTCCAGATGAAGGAGATATGCCCATTTGAAGTTGGACCTGAAGAGCAGATTTTTCTGGCCAGCCACTGGTGGAGTTTGCTGGCCTTGGATGGGCTTTGATGGCCATGTGTTGGCCATGATTGGGCTTTGACGGCCATGTGTCGGCCAAGAGTGAGTTTTTTCGGCCATCAGTGCAAAAAGGCAATTTTTTGTGCAGATATTTTCCCTCCAGCTGTTTCACACTGCTCTAGCTGTCCTATATGGACATTTTCGACCTGAGCTCACATATTTCTATATATAAAAGGCCTTCTCTATTTTTTTGAAGGTTGGAAAAATTTTGGGAGCCTCTCTCTCTACAATCCTCTCTCTCTTGAACTTTTGTGCATACAAGTAGAGATATATTTTTAGTTTGCCTATCAACCCTTAACCAAAGTTGCTTATCTTTGGATTGAGGTTACTTGGGACCTTCTTTGAGCTCTAGAAGATGGTCTTGGCTTGATTTAGTGCCTCATTTGTGCCTAGAATTGTCATTTGCTTCAAGAGGTATAACACTTGTCATCTAAGCTTGTTTTGTACACTTGTTTTGCCATTTTTTCAAACTGTTTTTGGGCTGTTTTAGAACGGTAAAAAACTCTGTTTTTGTGGCCTAAAAGTGGTGGTTTGAGGCCATTTTTAGTTAAGGGGTGGTTCACCCTTCTTGTTTCTTTGCTTGTAAAGTTTTTGTGCCTTTATTCGTCACTTTCAAATCCACTTTTTTAGGCCTTTTTACCACTGATTTTCAGAGGTTTTCAGAGACTAAAAATGTTATTTTGAGGTCCCAAAAATAGAGGGGTTAGCCACCCCTCTTTATGCTTGTTTACTAGCTCAAAAGCTCCATGTTTTAGATTATTGCTTTAGCTACTTTTGTCTTCATTCCAACATGTTTTCCAACTGATTTTGGGCTATAAAAACTCTGTATTTTTTGGCTGAAGCTTGGGTCCTAAGGCCATTAAGGTTGAGGGGTTGATAGCCCTTCATTGTACCTTGTTATGGAGGCCTTTGCCTTTGTGTTTCCCACCCTTGCATCATCTTTTTCAAAGCTTTCAAACACTGTTTTTCAGAGCTATTTTAGTGGCTAAAATCATTTTTTGAAATCCAAATTTGGAGGGGTTAGCCTCTCGTCCTTGTGTCTTGTTTGCATACTTAGTTAGCCTTACATGTTAGCATGTTTTTCTAGCTTAACTTAGCTCAAGTCCAGCATGTTTTAGCCTCTAAAATGACCTGTTTTAGCTCTATTTTGGGCTGGTTAGTTCGTTTGAGTCTTGTTTTGTGTAGTTGTAGTGTAAGTCCTTGCACTATCTTGTTATTTTAAAGCTTTAATCATTATTGGTGTGACCTGGTTGCATGTTTTCAGTGCTTTTATCACTGAATTTCAGCACCTAAATCTCTGCAACCTCCCTCTTTGCTTCACTCTTTTATTTGCTTTTGAGAGTTGTTTCAAACTTGAGAGCCTTTAAGCTTAAGATTGAGGTTATGCTTAATGGTTTAATCCTTTTTGAGGGTTCATTACCAACGGCATGATCTCTCTTATACCTTAAATTACCCCTTGGTTGACACTTCTTTCCATTAGAGGACACTCACCAATGGACTTTATTGATTAATGAATGGTTTGGTAATTAAAATGAGTAAACAAAATTGGCAAGTAAAAGAGGCAAGATTAAGCATTCTTTGTGTTGCATTGCATGTGTTCAAATCGAACGTTAATTTGAACACAAGGCAAATGGGACATTTCGTACTCAAAGTGATGAAATGTGTCATTTTCCTTGGTCACCATTGCCCTTGACCATGCATGATAGGATGGTGGTTATTTTGGTCTTGTTTATGCATTTATTGAACTTGTACAAACTTGGTCCCTTAGCCATCATGCATGGAAATTGCTTGATTGATGGTTTGAGGGCCAAGAGTTTCTCTCATTTGAGCTTGTGTGATGATAAGGAGGGTAAACAATACAGACAACGTGTAAGAATACACTGTTTTTCTCTCTGTTGCAGCATGGAAGTGTGAACCAGCAGTGGCCGACAGTCACCACTGGCCACCAATGGTAGCCGATCGGCCCCTTGTCCCCCTTGTCGGCCATCAATGATTTTTGCACAGTGTGTTCCTGAGATGGGGGCAGAGATATTCTGGAAGTTGGAAGAATATTTAGTGATCAAATATGTACAAACAGAGGCTGCAGCAGCAAAACATTGGCTTTTTCGGGTGAAGAATCAAGCATGCATGCATTCCTCGCTTATCGAGATTAGCTACTTAGTTTAATTAGCATTAGATTAAGCATGCGTTGTAATTAATTAGTTGTAGCTAATTATTAGTTTCGGTTTGTAGTAATTAGTTAACTAGAATAGTTAATTAGTTTCAGTTTGTAATAATTAGTTAGCTTAATTAGTGTAGCTAGTTGGTTAGCTTTTATTCATTCGGACCCTCCTTCGCGAGGGCATAATGTTGTAATAAGTGTGCGTGCATGTGTGTATGTCTTCCAGCCCCACGTCTTTCTCCCTTTTATTTAATCGCTTTCGATGGTTAGATTAGGGACATGTTTTAATTAGCATATCACATGCTTACGTCCATTCATTTGTATTGCAAGCACCAAGACTTGGCGCATCATTCAAACTGCATTGTCATTTTAATAATTCTTTGAATAAGTATTTAAACGCATGCTGTTCAAATCGATTCATATGCCATATTAGTAGTCGAGCCTATTAATTGCATATTGCATGTGTTGCATTAGACACTTAACATATTTAGGATCATGCATCTTTCTAACTAGTTTTTTTCTTTTGGCTTGGAGTACTCAGTGAATTTTATGCTTTAGCATACTTGCATGAGTGTGATTGCCATGATGCCATGTTTCGCATGTTTGCCATGAGGCTATGTGCTTAGATACTAAACTGCTTGAATGCCTGTGGATGAAGGCTTGTTGTTTGAATTGGAACGATTTAACAAATGTATGTTTTAAGCCCACTTTGTTGTGGCAAATCATGTTTTAAGCCCACTATGTTTGGTGGCAAATCGTATCTTTTAAGCCCACTTGAGGTGGCAAATTCAAACTATTTTCGCAAACAAACATGAGTTGAATTGTTCCAAATTAAAAAAACTAGTCTATACTTGCTTGTGTGCATCACGTAGTAAAGCTAGTTTAATAATTGGAACAACACCACATAATATTTATAAAAGATCATATCATGATTAGCAGAGGTCGATCTTTGATCGGGCGGGCGAGGGTGCTCAATTCATGACCTTCCCCTCTCGTATCTAAGTTCCCGAGCCGAGGTAACTTTGGTGATGACGGACATGTGGCCTTCGGCATGAGTCAGGGCTTCCTAAATTTTTTCAAAAATAAAATATTTAGGTGGCGACTCTGTATTTGGTAAAGCAGTCTAATTTTGGCATTATTTGATTTAAAATCGATTTTTCAAAAAGGTTTGCCGGATTTGGACGCTTTGGTGTTTATCAGTTTCACATTGCACTTGTGAGACTCGATTCAAAACCACGGGAGTCCGAACTGTGAGGCCTTCTTTTCAAACCTTCCGAAAGGGAGCGCGAAAAAAAGGCGAGTCCACAGTTTCACTTATGTTTCAAGCTAGAGCGCATAAGGCAGAAAAGTCAGGAAAGTGGTGGTTGACCAATTGGAGCTTGTAAGTCGTGAGCATCCCTTCGATGCATATTGATATCAGTTGATGTTCTTCCATTAGATCTTGAATGTCTATTGCATTTTCACTGAAGCAGTGGACATAAACAAGGATGTCCTCCCAAGTTTGTGTTTTCTTCATAAGACGAAAGGTGGTTAGTCTTTCTTCGACGTAAAATAACTTGATATAGACGTTTTCACCAAGTCCACCTGCAAAAAGATAGAGCCAGTGGCGAGGTTGGCATACCATGAGAACGCCCGATCTGTGAGGGACTTGGAGAACTCTTTTATGAGGAGGTTTCGGTCTTCAAAGGCATCGAGAAAGTGCGAAACGTGTTCCATAGCGTTCCCTTTTCGTCCGTCAAAACGGACAATCTTTAGTATAGTGTACCCTACCGGATATGGAAGACTTGCGATGTGAATAAAATAAGGGGAACAGAGGTCCAGTTCTGGAGAGGTAGGGATATGACCATTGTTTGTCTGAAGTAGGTTGTGTATGTGTTCTTTCACTACATCCAAGGTAGACTCAGAGATTTTGGGTTTGATCCCTAGTGGAGTTATAATGTGGGTGATGGAGATTAGAGGCAATCGGTCGTTGATCTCTGGGAAGATGGTGGACATTTCAATAGCCTAAGATCACCGAAGATAGAAGAGGAGAAGACCAAGGCAGGCTTAAAGAGGAAAGGGGTGGCAATGAGAGACCTTGAACACTTAGTGTATGTTATCTGATTCTTGTTGCTCTTGTTGTGTTATTGTGGTTGCACTTATGATGCTCTCATATAGACTCCAAGAGTATTAGGTGGCGAGTTCTCTTCGACTCGACAGGAGGGTGATATCAGCCTTACTAGTTGTGTCCTATGATTCAGGTTCTTGGGAAGGTTGCATCATAGGAGCTACAACTATAGGTATCATATCTTGAGAAGTGTGTCATATGTGCATCAGATGTAAGTGTAAGGTCAACGTCTCTTTCTGTAAGCCAGGTCAAAGGGGGAGCTATCATTACAGGGAAATAATTACACGACCTTGACGATCCCGAGGTCTTAGCCTCCAATCCACAATCTTCAAATGATCCCAAGCAGGAGTGCCTAGTGTCACGCCCCGAGAATTTCTATGACACGAGGAGCAGCATTTGAAGTGGCCAAATGCGCTGGAAGGTTCCGGAAGGTGCAAGAACGGGCTAGAGTATGCTGGAAGACTCTAGAACGTGGTGGAAGGGTCCGGAGTGGCCTGGAAGATTCCAGAATGTGGAAGAACCTTAGAGTGTCCAGATAAGTCTGGATGGGTCTGGAACATCCTAGAATATCCTGGAGAAGCCTACCATGTACTACACTAGTGTGGAGAGTTCTAGATTGTAGTAGATAGGGTAGTTGTCCTAGATAGTTCTATGGAGAGTTCTAGATGAGAGTTTGTAGCACTTGGATCAAAATGATCCTAGACGTCCATTGAGGAGGGGGATGGCTATATAAGGGTGAGGGGTCTCATTTGCTAGGCACCTAGAGACCTAGAGATCCAAGAGAGCTCTAAGAGTGAAGCACTTGTGAGTGTGAGTGTGAGAGCCTTGTAAGCTTTGTACACAACTATACTTGTAAAGTTAACTTGTATAGCGAAGGCGTTCTTCCACCTAAATTGTGTGTGTTAGTGTGGTTGAGTGGGTAAGGCCGACATAGGTGTAACCAAGAGGGTTGAAAAACATCTAAGGCTGCACGGTAGGCTTGCGAAGTCTAAGGCCGTGACAGTTGGTATCAGAGCAGAGGTGTACATGGCTATGTCTGGCGACGAAGGGAACGTCCCCAGGGTGAGGAAGCTCTCAACGAAGGAGTCGATGGCAGCATTGGAGGCGCGACTCGAGGGGATGATGGAGAGTGTGGTAGAGCGGTTCACTAGGCTTGAGGAAGCGCTAGTTGGCCCTGGTAAGCCCACATCTCATATCAGTGACTTTTTCTCCTATTTTGCTGGTTTGGTTGCTAGGGTGGAAGAGCTGGAGGAGAAGGTGGACTCCTTCGAGGGAAGGGTGAATTCGTCTCGCTTCGAGGTAGCTACAGACAGTCCAACCCAGCAGAAGGTCCTGGAAGCAAGAGTAGCTAGCTTGGAGTTAGAGTTGGAGTTGTGCAAGAAGGCCATCGTCGCTGGCAATGGAGGGAATTTGGCTCCAGCTGGGAGGAAGGTTCGTGCGCCTAAGAGCTATGATGGTGCGAGGGGTGCCCGAGAGAGCCATGCCAAAGGTGAGAGGCAGTCTCCTCAGACCACCGAGGATGAGCACAGTGATGGCCAGGCCCAGAAGAGACGGGAACGCCAAGGGAAGGGGCAACGCACCGGATCTTCGAGGAAGAGAAGGCAGCTTGAGTGTTTCTTGTGCAATGGACCGCACATGGTGAGAAACTGCCCGAAGAAGAAGAAATAGCTGAGTGCCATGGAGAAGAAGGGAAAGAAGGAGGCGAGGGACTCCGAGAGTAAAGACCCTTCAGAGAATGAGGCACAGCTAGGGAGCATCCAACTTTTTGGGTCAATATCCCAGAAGAGTGGGGAGATGCCAGAGTCGACGAACATCCAAAAGAAGGATGAGCGGTGCGCGGAGGTGAAAGCTAAGGGGAAAACTTCACATGCGCAGGAGAAGAGAGGTGCCACTCTAAGCTTTAAATGCTCCGAAGAGGCTAAGAGGCTGGGCTTGAAGAGGAAGGGGCGGCTCGAGTGTTTCCTGTGCAACGGACCGCACATGGTGAGGGACTGCCCGAAAAGGAAGGCACTTGCAGGGATGCAGCAGAGTGGGCTGCATGGCAAGGACAACGAGAAAGCACTTGCAGGGATGCAGCAGAGTAGGGTGCATGGCAAGGACAAGGAAAAAGAACTTGCAGGGATGCAGCAGAGTGGGCCGCATAGCAAGGGCAAAGAGGAGGCAAGCACTAGCAGTAGCGGACACAGATCATATCGAGACGTGGTGGCTCGGTATGCTTCTACGTGACGAGGGCATCACGGGATTGGGTGGGGGAGAGTGTCACGCCTCGAGAATTTCTGTGACACAAGGAGCAGCATTTGAAGTGGCCAAATGCGCTGGAAGGTTCCGGAAGGTGCAAGAACGGGCTAGAGTATGCTGGAAGACTCTAGAACATGGTGGAAGGGTCCGGAGTGGCCTGGAAGATTCCGGAATGTGGAAGAACCTTGGAGTGTCCAGAGGAGTCTGGATGGGTCTGGAACATCCTAGAATATCCTGGAGAAGCCTACCATATACTACACTAGTGTGGAGAGTTCTAGATTGTAGTAAATAGGGTAGTTGTCCTAGATAGTTCTATGGAGAGTTCTAGATGAGAGTTTGTAGCCCTTGGATCAAAATGATCCTAGCCGTCCATTGAGGAGGGGGATGGCTATATAAGGGTGAGGGGTCTCGTTTGCTAGGCACCTAGAGACCTGGAGATCCAAGAGAGCTCTAAGAGTGAAGCACTTGTGAGTGTGAGTGTGAGAGCCTTGTAAGCTTTGTACACGACTATACTTGTAAAGTTAACTTGTATAGTGAAGGCGCTCTTCCACCTAAACTCTGTGTGTTAATGTGGTTGAGTGGGTAAGGCTGACTTAGGTTTAACCAAGAGGGTTGAAAAGCATCTAAGGCCGCACGGTAGGCTTGCGAAGTCTAAGGTCATGACAGTTGGTATCGGAGCAGAGGTGTACATGGCTACGTCTAGCGACGAAGGGAACGTCCCCAGGGTGAGGAAGCTCTCAACGAAGGAGTCGATGGCAGCATTGGAGGCGCGACTCGAGGGGATGATGGAGAGTGTGGTAGAGCAGTTCACTAGGCTTAGGAAGTGCTAGTTGGCCCTAGTAAGCCCACATCTCATATCAGTGACTTTTTCTCCTATTTTGCTAGTTTGGTTGCTAGGGTGGAGGAGCTAGAGGAGAAGGTGGACTCCTTCGAGGGAAGGGTGAATTTGTCTCGCTTCGAGGTAGCTACAGACAGTCTAACCCAGCAGAAGGTCCTGGAAGCAAGAGTAGCTAGCTTGGAGTTAGAGTTGGAGTTGTGCAAGAAGGCCATCGTCGCTGGCAATGGAGGGAATTTGGCTCCAGCCAGGAGGAAGGTTCGTGCGCCTAAGAGCTATGATGGTGCGAGGGGTGCCCGAGAGAGCCATGCCAAAGGTGGGAGGCAGTCTCCTCAGACCACCGAGGATGAGCACAGTGATGGCCAGGCCCAGAAGAGACGGGAACGCCAAGGGAAGGGGCAACGCACCGGATCTTCGAGGAAGAGAGGGCAGCTTGAGTGTTTCCTGTGCAACGGACCGCACATGGTGAGAAACTGCCCGAAGAAGAAGAAACAGCTGAGTGCCATGGAGAAGAAGGGAAAGAAGGAGGTGAGGGACTCCGAGAGTAAAGACCCTTCAGAGAATGAGGCACAGCTAGGGAGCATCCAACTTCTTGGGTCGATATCCCAGAAGAGTGGGGAGATGCCAGAGTCGAGAAACATCCAAAAGATGGATGAGCGGTGCGCGGAGGTGAAGGCTATGGGGAAAACTTCACATGAGCAGGGGAAGAGAGGTGCCACTCTAAGCTTTGAATGCACCGATGAGGCTAAGAGGCTGGGTTTGAAGAGAAGGGGCGGTTCTAGTGTTTCCTGTGCAACAGACCGCACATGGTGAGGGACTGCCCGAAGAGGAAGGCACTTGCAGGGATGCAGCAGAGTGGGCTGCATGGCAAGGACAACGAGAAAGCACTTGCAGGGATGCAGCAGAGTAGGCTGCATGGCAAGGACAAGGAGAAAGCACTTGCAGGGATGCAGCAGAGTGGGCTGCATGGCAAGGGCAAAGAGGAGGCAAGCACTAGCAGCAGCGGACACAAATCATATCGAGACTTGGTGGCTCGGTATGCTTCTGCGTGACGAGGGCGTCACGGGATTGGGTGGGGGAGAGTGTCACGCCCCGAGAATTTCTGTGACACGAGGAGCAACATTTGAAGTGGCCAAATGTACTGGAAGGTTCCAGAAGGTGCAAGAACGGGCTAGAGTATGCTGGAAGACTCTAGAACGTGGTGGAAGGGTCCGGAGTGGCCTGGAAGATTCTGAAATGTGGAAGAACCTTGGAGTGTCCAGAGGAGTCCGGATCGGTTTGGAACATCCTAGAATATCGTGGAAAAGCCTACCATGTACTACACTACTGTGAAGAGTTCTAGATTGTAGTAGATAGGGTAGTTGTCCTAGATAGTTCTATGGAGAGTTCTAGATGAGAGTTTGTAGCCCTTGGATCAAAATGATCCTAGCCGTCCATTGAGAAGGGGGATGGCTATATAAGGGTGAGGGGTCTCATTTGCTAGGCACCTAGTGACCTGGAGATCCAAGAGAGCTCTAAGAGTGAAGCACTTGTGAGTGTGAGTGTGAGAGCCTTGTAAGCTTTGTACACGACTATACTTGTAAAGTCATCCTGTATAGTGAAGGCATTCTTCCACCTAAATCTTGTGTGTCTTAGTGTGGGTTGAGTGGATAAGGCTGACTTAGGTGCAACCAAGAGGGTTGGAGACATCTAAGGCCGCACGGAAGGCTTGCGAAGTCTAAGTCCGTGACACAAGGCAAAGGCCAAGGCCGCGGGCAAAGGCCAAGGCCAAGGCCAAGGCCATGGCGTGCCACCGCCTCGATCGATCTTTTTGAACATGATTCTTTTATAATCTTACCCAAACCGTGCAACACAATTAAAAATGCACTACAATCAATTCTAAATGTCATTCCCTATTTTTTTGCAATTTTTCTGGAGCATTTCGAATTTTTAAAGCCCTTATTTGGCATAAAAAAATCAAAATAAAATAAAAAAAAATGAAAAAAGTTGGCCCTGGTAAGCCAACATCTCATATCAATGACTTTTTCTCCTATTTTGCTAGTTTGGTTGCTAGGGTGGAGGAAGCTAGAGACAGTCCAACCCAGCAGAAGGCCCTGGAAGCAAGAGTAGCTAGCTTGGAGTTAGAGTTGGAGTTGTGCAAGAAGGCCATCGTTGCTGGCAATGAAGGGAATTTGGCTCCAGCCAGGAGGAAGGTTCGTGCGCCTAAGAGCTATGATGGTGTGATGGGTGCTCGATAGAGCCATACCAAAGGTGGGAGGCAGTCTCCTCAGACCACCGGGGATGAGCACAGTGATGGCCAGGCCCAAAAGAGACGGGAACGCCAAGGGAAGGGGCAATGCACCGGATCTTTGAGGAAGAGAGGGTAGCTTGAGTGTTTCCTGTGCAACGGACCGCACATGGTGAGAAACTGCCCGAAGAAGAAGAAACAGCTGAGTGCCATGGAGAAGAAGGGAAAGAAGGAATGCACTTGCAGGGATGCAACAGAGTGGGCTGCATGGCAAGGATAACAAGAAAGCACTTGCAGGGATGCAGCAGAGTAGGCTGCATGGCATGGCAAGGACAAAGAGAAAGCACTTGCAGGGATGCAGCAGAGTGGGCCGCATGGCAAGGGCAAAGAGGAGGCAAGCACTAGCAGCAGCAGACATAGATCATATCGAGACGTAGTGGCTCGGTATGCTTCTGCGTGACGAGGGCGTCACGGGATTGGGTGGGGGAGAGTGTCACGCCCCGAGAATTTTTGTGACACGAGGAGCAGCATTTGAAGTGGCCAAATGCGCTGGAAGGTTCCAAAAAGTGCAAGAACGGGCTAGAGTATGCTGGAAGACTCTAGAACGTGGTGGAAGGGTCCGGAGTGGCCTGGAAGATTCCGAAATATGGAAGAACCTTGGAGTGTCCAGAGGAGTCTGGATGGATCTGGAACATCCTAGAGTATCCTGGAGAAGCCTACCATGTACTACATTAGTGTGGAGAGTTCTAGATTCTAGTAGATTGGGTAGTTGTCCTAGATAGTTCTATGGAGAGTTCTAGATGAGAGTTTGTAGCCCTTGGATCAAAATGATCCTAGCCGTCCATTGAGGAGGGGGATGGCTATATAAGGGTGAGGGGTCTCATTTGCTAGGCACCTAGAGAACTGGAGATCTAAGAGAGCTCTAAGAGTGAAGCACTTGCGAGTGTGAGTGTGAGAACCTTGTAAGCTTTGTACACGACTATACTTGTAAAGTTAACTTGTATAGTGAAGGCGTTCTTCCACCTAAACTGTGTGTGTTAGTGTGGTTGAGTGGGTAAGGCTGACTTAGGTGTAACCAAGAGGGTTGAAAAGCATCTAAGGCCGCACGGTAGGCTTGCGAAGTCTAAGGCCGTGACAGTTGGTATCAGAGCAGAGGTGTACATGGCTACGTCTGGCGACGAAAGGAACGTCCCCAGGGTGAGGAAGCTCTCAACGAAGGACTCGATGGTGGCATTGGAGGCACGACTCAAGGAGATGATGGGGAGTGTGGAAGAACGGTTCACTAGGCTTGAGGAAGCGCTAGTTGGCCCTAGTAAGCCCACATCTCATATCAGTGACTTTTTCTCCTATTTTGCTAGTTTGGTTGCTAGGGTGGAAGAGCTGGAGGAGAAGGTGGACTCCTTCGAGGGAAGGGTGAATTCGTCTCACTTCGAGGTAGCTAGAGACAGTCTAACCCAGCAGAAGGCCCTGGAAGCAAGAGTAGCTAGCTTGGAGTTAAAGTTGGAGTTGTGCAAAAAAGCCATCGTCGCTGGCAATGGAGGGAATTTGGCTCCAGCTGGGAGGAAGGTTCGTGCGCCTAAGAGCTATGATGGTGCGAGGGGTGCCCGAGAGAGCCATGCCAAAGGTGGGAGGCAGTCTCCTCAGACCACCGAGGATGAGCACAGTGATGGCCAGGCCCAGAAGAGACGGGAATGCCAAGGGAAGGGGCAACGCACCGGATTTTCGAGGAAGAGAGGGCAACTTGAGTGTTTCCTGTGTAATGGACCGCACACGGTGAGAAACTGCCCGAAGAAGAAGAAACAGCTGAGTGCCATGGAGAAGAAGGGAAAGAAGGAGGCGAGGGACTCTGAGAGTAAAGACCCTTCAGAGAAGGAGGCACAGCTAAGGAGCATCCAACTTCTTGGGTCGATATCCCAGAAGAGTGGGGAGATGCCAGAGTCGAGGAACATCCAAAAGAAGGATGAGCGGTGCGCGGAGGTGAAGGCTAAGGGGAAAACTTCACATGCGCAGGAGAAGAGAGGTGCCACTCTAAGCTTTGAATGCATCGACGATGCTAAGAGGCTGGGTTTGAAGAGGAAGAGGCGGCTCGAGTGTTTCCTGTGCAACAGACCGCACATGGTGAGGGACTGCCCGAAGAGGAAAGCACTTGCAGGGATGCAGCAGAGTGGGCTGCATGGCAAGGACAACAAGAAAGCACTTGCAGGGATGCAGCAGAGTAGGCTGCATGGCAAGGACAAGGAGAAAGCACTTGCAGGGATGCAGCAGAGTGGGCTGCATGGCAAGGGCAAAGAGGAGGCAAGCACCAGCAGCAGCGGACACAGATCATATCGAGACATGGTGGCTCGGTATGCTTCTGCGTGACGAGGGCGTCACGGGATTGGGTGGGGGAGAGTGTCATGCCCCGAGAATTTCTGTGACACGAGGAGCAGCATTTGAAGTGGCCAAATGTGCTGGAAGGTTCCGGAAGGTGCAAGAACGGGCTAGAGTATGCTGGAAGACTCTAGAACGTGGTGGAAGGGTCCGGAGTGGCCTGGAAGATTCCGAAATGTGGAAGAACCTTGGAGTGTCCAGAGGAGTCTGGATGGGTCTGGAACATCCTAGAATATCCTGGAGAAACCTACCATGTACTACACTAGTGTGGAGAGTTCTAGATTGTAGTAGATAGGGTAGTTGTCCTAGATAGTTCTATGGAGAGTTCTAGATGAGAGTTTGTAGCCCTTGGATCAAAATGATCCTAGCCGTCCATTGAGGAGGGGGATGGCTATATAAGGGTGAGAGGTCTCATTTGCTAGGCACCTAGAGACCTGGAGATCCAAGAGAGCTCTAAGAGTGAAGCACTTGTGAGTGTGAGTGTGAGAGTCTTGTAAGCTTTGTACACGACTATACTTGTAAAGTTAACTTGTATAGTGAAGGCGTTCTTCCACCTAAATTGTGTGTGTTAGTGTGGTTGAGTGGGTAAGGCTGACTTAGGTGTAACCAAGAGGGTTGAAAAGCTTCTAAGGCCGCACGGTAGGCTTGCGAAGTCTAAGGCCGTGACACTAGGCCTTGCTCCCGACCTAGGCAACCAAGAGGATGAGTGCATGGGTAAGCCAAGGGTTCATCTTGAGCAGCTAAGTAAACGTAGGTGAGCCAAGAGTGCAACTATGTTACTATGGAGCTGGGGTGAGTGGGTAGAGAAAATATTTCTTGAGTTATGAAGGGCAATAGAGAGCTCTATGTAAGCCAACTCTATCAAAGTGAGTTTTGGCCTTGTTTTCATACTTGGTGGTGTGCATGCCCTCACTTAGGCTAGGCATACAACCCCAACTCATCGTTGTGCCTCAGGGATCTGCCACGTGGATGTGATGGTGATGACGTGATGCCCATAGGACTCACCACGTGCCAAGCATGATACTCACACGTACCAAAAATAAAAAAATGAAAATTGTGTATTTTTCAAGCATGTGGAGAACACCAGAGATGAAGAATATAATAGCAAGTATGATTACAATACAATGAAAAGAGCAACTGGGCTTATTTTACTTGGGGTTGATTCTTTCTCGTATGTCAATAAAGTTAATTAAATTGCTTCCCTTCACACACACACACACACATGCACAAACACAAAACTCCCAAATTTGGTTTTCTAGTTTTTGTATCTACTACCAAACAATCGAGGAGCCAAGATGTCCAAATTTCCAAGAAACACTCAAAGCAACATAAGAGTACATGATGATTACCTCACAAATACATCAATAAAAGGTCCAAAAGAAATATAGCAATTCATCAAGGCATGTTTGAAATAAGGTAGTAAACAAGTTCTACCAAAAACAAAGTAAACAAGCGGAGGGGGAAAAGAAGAAACACAAGGAACGTTCTTATAGGAATTTTAGCAAATACCGGGCGTGCTTCCATCAATTGGGTCAACGAATTGAGAATCACTCTCTCCAAAACATTACTAAAGAATGTGATTGTTGTGTCCCAGCTGGAGAGGAAACAAAAAAAATTTAAGCACAACAGATATTCCATTTATTGATGCAAAAATGGATTAAGAAATTAAGGGAATGAAACTTAATTAAGAAAAGGGAACAAATGAGTTACATACCAGAATGGGGAAAGAGAAAGCAAAATGCTTTTCTTTGAATTGAAGCTTTGTAACAAGGGATTGGCCCAAAAAATGGATTAAGAAATTAAGGGAATGAAACTTAATTAAGAAAAGGGAACAAACCAGGTACATACCAGAATGAGGAAAGAGAAAGCAAAATACTTTTCTTTGAATTGAAACTTTGTAACAAGGGATTGGCCCAAAAGATTTGTGCTTAGAGTAAGAAAAAGATTTGTGACAAGAAAGTTTGCATTGTGTTTGTTGCGGGCAGATGTTGCTGTAAGCCAACAACTCTATAGGTGGTGCATCGATTGACCGAACAGAGGAAGGTTCTAGGATATAGACATGGCAACTTGTGGTTGACTACTCCAATGGTTATGGCTTGTGGTGCATATCTCCTGGGACACTTGGATAGACCATAAGCAAACACATCACTTGTCTATTTGAAAAGAGATAAAGATATGGGTAACACAGGAGTACTGCTAAAGCGATAGATTCAATACGCCTGTCTACTTGAGTTCTTTTATATAATAGGTATAGATTGTATAATAGTGTTCTTGAGAAATTTTCACCTAAACCGGTGTATTTGTCCTTTTGTAGAACCTTAGAAACCAAGTAGGTTCCTAAGGACATCTCTAACGGTTCACTAGAATTTTTATCAAATTTGAGTAAAAAAATGACGAATTCCTCTATCTGATATTGCCTGCTCCAACGGAGGAATTTGGCTTTTCATCAAACCACCGGTCGACCGCACGGACGACCGGTCGGTCGACCAATCAATGCAAAAAATGAAAAAACAACAGTTGATGACTTTTGATAGCTCTGGTGAACAATTGGTTGTTGTTGGTAGCATTGGTGATGCCCAGTACCACTACCTGTTCCTGAACTATACCCATTAACACTTGGTTCTGAAACATTTTTCTTGCTGGTACAACCACCCATTTTTGCAACATATCTCTTCAACAAAACCCAGGTCAGAAAAGAGGGTATACACAGATGATTTTCTTGTAAAAGACCCAATTGGGTAATTGAGATTTGTGGGATGGTTCAGAATAAACTACCCACAACAAGGAATTCAACTTAGTGGACAAGGAAAAAAAGATGAGATATGGTGAATGAAAACCAACAAGATTACCTATTTAAGCAAATCCGAGATCAGAAATAAGTGATTGAATCTAAACGTTTGAGACACACACACACACACAGAATTGATCCAACTATATTCAAATCAGAAAGTTAGAGAACATGTTTGTTTTGATTACAATGTTCAACTAACAGTAGCCAATTTGTGAACAATTAAAATCAGTATATACACATAATTCAGAATTATAAATTCACTATCTTCGCAATCTTCATTTTGCGCTTTTACATTTCATTCACACACATACACATACATACATACATACTCTGCTTTATATTTGTAATGCAAAAAGCTAAATGATGATGAAGAAAATAGAGCAACTATCGTGATACCAGAGCCTCTTTCGGAGTAAATTTCGCATTAACTCAAAAAATGGTTTGAACAACCAAATATACGAAGTGAATCACCACCCGGCAAAGAATGCGTTTCCACCTGGACACACCTCAATCAGTGTCTGGAGCCCATCTCAATTTAGGCTCAAAATTAGTCAAAAGTCATGATTGCACAAACCATTTTACCAACACTGTGTTAGCTATTTTTGTAGGAATTATTCAAGGAATAGGACGACCGAGGGGGACATTTGACTGGACGTCCGGCCGATTATCAGGTGGATCCCATCCTCAACGGTCATACACCCAAATCCTCAGTTTGGTGAAACCTTTGCTATTTTCTCAGTTTGATACAGATTTGGTGAAATCATTGGAGCACAAAAAGATGTAATTTTTCATCAAATTTGAATTTGATAATAAATCTGATGAAACATTAGAGATGACCTAACAAGCAAATAGGAGCGTTATACCAAGCTTATGCATTTCTTTTTATATAAGTTATAGATTAACTCTCTACTTACAAGTATATTTTTATATAATAATAAAAATTAATTTAAAAAAATCATTTAAATAATTTTATTTCTAAAATAATAATATATTATTTAATATTTGAACAAGTAGTGATTACATTGTGATTAATAACAAAGTTTATAAAAATAATAATTCTAAACCGAATCGAATTGCGTTTCCATAATTCAGTTTGATTACAAATTTTATAAAGCCATAGGTACTAATTTTGATTTGATTCAAAATTGAACTGAATCAAAACTATGCTCACCCATAATTACTAATCAAACCGCACTCTTGCTATTTTAGCTAATTATTTTTTACTACATTCCTCAACAATAATTTAGATTTATGTCCAATATGTAAGTTACATATAATAAAATATTTTTATGCCACGTAACTGTCAATGTATTATTTTCTATTTAATTTTAACATAAATTAACTTTAAGGGTAAATTGAGAAAAACTAAAAATATGAAAAGTCCAAGTGAAAAAAATAATAATAATAATTCAAAGATCAAAGTGAGAAAGTGGCCAAATATAAAAAGACGAAATATAATTTACCCAACAAATTTACAATATGAATTATTCGGATAAAAAGACTTGAGACTAGGTGGAAGGGAATGATTGGATTCTAGAAATCGAATGTTCTAATATATATATAAATACATGTATTTAATGTGTGTATATGTATACAAGTGGAGCCATTACAGCCTTGCATTAATTAATAATATCATGCCAGATGTCATTCAAGGATACGCAAGTGATGACGACGAAAAACATGGGCCAAAAATATTCCTACAATTTTGAAAATAAAATATTTCATGACAATTGTGGGTCCAAACCTGCTTTAGAAAATAAAATATTTCAATCAAATCTTTTTATGCAACTTGCATTTTAATTAAAAATAAAAAAAATAAAAAATAAATAAAAAAAAATCGATCAAGCCTACTGTGATCAGCAACTAATTCCCCTTGCAAAAATGGAGACATGTCCCTATTGTGAGGTGGCACATAAGATCCCAAGAATATCAAATAGCTTCTCGGACACGACAAATTATTAGGCGAGTCTGGAACACGAGGGTAAGCCAACGGAAAAAAAAAAAAAAATACGACTTGCACCCGGCTGTAAGAAGGTGACACTGCAAAACTTGGCAGCTGCAATGGTTTATAAATGAAGGCTACATAGCATTGCAGTTGCATTTGTTTTGCCATTCACAGCAGGAAGATGAACATCAAACATCAACTCCTTTGAAGATTTTCAATGCCTACCAAGCAATCACGTTCAATAATAAAACAAGTAAATATACCTATTTTTCAACTAATTCATTTGGGCCTGTGTCTGACAGTTTCTTCGGCACGTGTTAGTGCATCTGTGAGCACATCAATAGTCCAATCCTTCAAATCATCCTACACAAAACAAGTAAATAATAACAAATGGTCAGGCAAACAGGAAAAACGGATTAAATCGCCATTGGTTCAATCGCCGGATCAACTAAAATCAAATGTCACAAATATATTACAAATTTTATATTTGAAAAAAAAATACAAGTATAAAAATTACAAAAGAAAAGCATCATAGATACACAAAATCAAATAAACTAGACACGGATTCTTTAACTGTCACTGATACGGGGCTTTCAGGAGTGAAGACTGAATGAGGATGAAAAAATCAAATAACGGAATGAGGGCTGAACGAGCCCTAAGCCAAAATTTAAAGGAGCTTAGATACCAGTCGGTCAAGGTAAACCGTTGCCAGATTGAATGAGTGACTGGTTCAACCACAGCTCTAAGCGGCTTTAACAAAGGAGGGCAGTTTGTGTTCAAAGCAGTTTTGTGGTTCATATGGACCAGTGTGATATGATTTTCATAACATTAATACACAAACACACAAGCATACTTTCTGAAGAATAGAACTAAGCACGTACTAGGGGTGTTCATAGTTCGGTTGTGGCCTAAGAACCTCCAATCTGTCATCCGTCCACCAGATTGGCAGATTGAAAAAAATTAATTCGCATCCATCCGCCAGATTGACAGATACAGATTGAGCGGATTGGCAGATGAATACAAATCGATTTAGCGGTTTAAAATTTTACAAATTTTGAACATAATACAACTTGTCAATATTTTTTTTTCAATAACAATCCAACTCAACACAATCAAAAGATCATTAAGTAAATTGTCAAATACCAATAATAAATACATATAAGAAAATCATTCATTATCAAAACTATTTCATTACTGTTTTTTTATTCAAAAACTATTTAATTTGATTTTTAAAAAAATGATAAAATTAAGTCTTATATTTTTCATACAAAAATATCAAATATCAACATTTGCCATTTGAAAAAAGGATTTTTAAATTGAAAACAATTTGAAAATACAATAGAATATCTAAATTCTTTTTCAATTGAAAACATAAACAGAATATCTAAACAAATTGAAAACACAAAGTCTTGCAAATTACTAGGAATGTTCGAAGTTTGGCGGTTCGGTTGCGGTCAAAAGAACCTCAAATCCGCCATCCGTTCAAAACTAGGCGGATTGAAAAAAATCAATCCGCAACCGTCCACTCGTCATCACGCATCCGTTCAAAATGTGTTAGATCAATTTGGTTCGGTTCGGTCGGTTTGGACGGATCGGAATATCGTCGAGACACTCCTAGCACGTACCCAAATCACAATCCATTTAATTTGGTTATACAAGACAGTGAACTGTTATTTGATGCTCTGAGCTACAAATGTCATCATCAGTTCCATCAGTTACCATTGTAAACTGTTTTCAGCTAGGCTGGAAATAGAGCAATGTGGTCAGTGTTTCCACCATGGTAACAGACCTGAGTTAAGAAACTTGGCTGCTAATTATGACTACACTAAATTTTGTTCAATAAACTCAAGTGCCTAATTTTGAGCCTTCTCAGGAGGCAGTAAGACAGACTGAATATTGAAAAGGTTCACATATTGGGTTGAGGGCAGATGTGGAAAGAACTGAGCATGGTGCAAATATAGTTCCCTACTACTACAATCATTGTAAACAACATACTAAAATGCCACAAGTGCTAAAGGTTATAAGGAAAAATAGGATATAAGATTAAAAATGTGCCATTGCCTAACAAACACATAAAAGATGCATATAAAAAAGAAAAGGTGATTCTGAATTTAAAAAAAGAATTAGGGATCTTAAATTAATGTCAGACGAGTACTAATAATTCTTAAGAAATAGAGGCTTGTTTCCCAAGAAAAGAAACCATACAAACAGTAATAGCTGGATTTTGATATTATCATGTAATTTGGTGGAGAAGAGAAATTCTGCAAGTCTGTGACACTAAAACAAATAAAACAGCAAGCGTATACAGCTTGGGTCTTGTGCTAATCCTAAGTAAATAAAGTGCATACGTGTAGAGGATTAGAGCACACAATTAATATAATACTATGGCCTCTCATATTAAGCCTCAAAAATGAAGATCTCAACAATTTTTAGAAAATAAATGTTGCAAAACCCACAGAGAAATTAACAAGATAAGTATGTCTAATGGAGCATAAAATTCAATTGCCTGAGGTTGAATGACAAACAAAGTGCCTAGTATTTGCAAGTGTCCCCATTGGGGATAGATTGACTCTATTGGTATATATATAATATTTGAGTGAAAATTGCAAATTCAACTGGACATCAAAGATACTAAAAACTACCACCACATTCAGTTTTCTTAAAGTGGAAACAAAATTTTACCATGAATGGACCCCCCCATCATGGGCCATCAAAGAAAATGGAGAAATTACCACAGCTTATTTTCTAATCTAATAAGCAATTATTCAAGACCATTTAACAGAGGCAGCCACTGAACACAATTTATCAATCAATTTTCATTAGGATGTTGGAGAACACCTTTACCCCTTACAATGTAGTATCAGCAAGACTCTGAAATAACACCTCAATCCATTTAAATAAAAAGATAAATGACAGTAGAATTGAGCTTCACCTTGTGTAATGGTTCTCCAGTTCTTATTCGTGCATTTGGACGGGCGAGCTTTGATTCAAACGGAGTCCTTGGCCTCACTTCTTTAATTTCCTCCCACTCCTCACGAGTAAGCATCCTAACTGTGCCTTGACCAGCAGGAGCATGCTCTATTTTGCGCTCAATCATCTCTTGGGATTTGGATTCATCATACTGCCAGTATACCATATTAATCACATTAATATTGTCAGGTATAGAATCAAAAAAATTGACTGATGAGGCTTTCAGGCAAGCAAAATTGATGTCAGAGGATAATCTACAAAAGGAACAGCAAGAAACCTCTATATTTAAGCTCCAAACTTCATTAGGTATGCCATTTTAGTAGTGGATGAATCATCGGTCAATAATGACCAAATTATATCTTGAAATATCTCAGAAGGTCAGAGAAACTATAGCCTGTATAGTCCCACCAACACAATTACCTGAAACCTTACCACAACCATCCCATGCGGTTGCTACTTCACGGGAGTCACCACAAACATCAATAAGGCTCTGCCCTATTGAGAGTATCTTCCATTAGGCAATCCGATAGATAGATTATGGCTAACTTTTAGATTCGCAATAATGGAAGGTTGAGACAAAAGTTCAAACCCATGAAGTTTTGTTTTCAATTTTCTTAATTAAAAGAAATAAAAACCCATCAAAATACTACCGATGAATAACAACTGATATAGAGGTTACACATTTGGTAAACAAATTAATTTGGTTCAGATAAGCACGTTGCAAATTATGAGAGAACTAACAAGATAATTACATATCCAGAGTTGAAGGAAACACAAAGAAATGCATCCAAACTAAGTGTACCATCATCAGGAGCTTCGCAAAGAGAGCAACTCCGACAGCAGTGAGAATCATCGGCATAGTCGCTGTGTCAAGGAATGTTCTTGGCTCCGGAACTTCTACAAATAACTGATTTTTCTTAGGGTTCTTCCTTTTCCTCATCTTCTCCAACTCAGCAACCTTCCTCTTTAGGGTTTCACTAGGACCATCACGGGATAGGGTATGCATCTGTCTATGCAATAGGAATAATGCTCTGCCAACTCGAAGCATTGTTACCAAAAAGGCGGTCAGTCAAGTCCTCAAATTATTTCAATGCTGAGAACCAAGATGTTGACCCAATAAGCGCAAAGACGTCATAGCCCCAATTGTAAGATTGCTTATTACTTCTTTGCTCAAAAAATACAAGGAGACTCTGTCTTCAAAACTGAGGAGGATGACAAAAGAATCAAAATGGGTAGCTTTTGCTTTTGAGGAATGAAGTAAATACATATATGTGTGTGTATAAACATATGTATAACAAAATTGTATCCAAAATTATGAGAACGACACTCTAAATCCCTCATAACAACAGAATATACAAAACATCAAACTGTCTAAGCAACTCAAATCAACGGCTCGTTACTCGTGATTTGACAAAAGAATCAAAATGGGTAGTTTTGCTTTTATATATATGTGTGCATAAACATATGTATAGCAAAATTGTATCCAAAATTATGAGAACGACACTCTAAATCCCTCATAACAACAGAATATACAAAACATCAAACTGTCTAAGCAACTCAAATCAACGGCTCGTTACTCGTGATTTGACAAAAGAATCAAAATGGGTAGTTTTGCTTTTATATATATGTGTGCATAAACATATGTATAGCAAAATTGTATCCAAAATTATGAGAATGACACTCTAAATCGCTCATAACAAACTGTAAGCAACTCAAATCAACGGCTCGTTACTCGTGATTTGACAAAAGAATCAAAATGGGTAGTTTTGCTTTTATATATATGTGTGCATAAACATATAAAACATCGTACTGTTCTCAGCAACTCAAATCAAAACCTAATACTTACGGAATTGTCTTAGCACCTCAAATCAAGGGCTAAGAGTGCTTGCAGATCAGAAATTCTCTTTCGCTTAGCACAGAATAAGGGTTTTGAAGGCATTGATGCACATAGAAAGCAGAAAAGAAAAAAAAAAATTACACAGAGCTATCCCCACAGATTGAATCCTCAAGGCAGAAGATATATAAACATGGTTCAGTTTTACTGTCTTTTTAAGGAAAGAAGATCACACTGTTTTTATTTTAATAAATAATATAACTTCATTGATATAAAAAAGCATATAATTTTGTCCCAAAAACATAACAAAAGTATGCATACAGACGAGTGTGTATATATGTTAGAGGTGAGTGCAAACATGATACATAATTTTATGTTTAAATATTTGCATGGTTTGATAATTGAGGAGCAATTTGATAGATAATGAAAATCGTTTATGTAGTTTGATGAATGAAAAAACTTACTCAACAATTATTATATATTATAGTTAAAGGGCATTTAGAAAAAAATAAGTATAATAATAGAAAGAAAAGTGTGATAACATTCATATCAAATGAGATGTACTGAGCGCTTTACATAATAGAATAGATATACTCAAGTTTATCGTTTTAAATAGCTAATCATACTCCTCATATGTTTATATAATTCTTTCTTTTATTAGGACTAGTGAAATGGCCGCGTGCAAAGCACACTAACTAGTGCCCATTAATCAATATTTTATAATATTTGTGTTTGGTACAATGCATTTTTAATAAAGAAATTGTCTTTGAATGAATAAATGAGAATTTTCCGAATGCTTGTCCAGGTCCTGCATTGTTAACACCACCACAAATTCCTTCCATAGAACATCATAAACATGTTTGGTGAACACAAAACCCCATTCAGTATGCTTGGTTTCCCTTTTCAAAAAACACTTTTCAGAAAATTCTACTTTCTTATTTTCCGTATTTTTTTGTTTTTACTGATTTTTTTAATATTTTAAACAGTTTTTTAAATTTTTAGACATACCTAACTTGGATGTATCTAAAAAGTAAAAAATTTGTGAAGAAAACCTTTTAAAAATTCACTTAATACCCAAAATACAAAAAAAAAACGAGAATTCAGTACATTTTTTGTATTTTTATGTATTTATTAATTTTTTAAAATATTTTTTCACAAATTTTTTACTTTTTAGATACATCTAAGTAAGGTGCATCTAAAAAGTAAAAAAAAAAATATTTAAAATTTAAAAAATATTCACTAAAAATAAAAAATTACGAAAACCAAAAAACTTAATTTTCAAAAAACTTAATTCAAAAAACTCAAACCAAACATACTGACTGCTTCTTGGAATTAATTGTATTTTTTACCTTGGTCTGAAATACATAGGTAGATGAAAGGCAGCAACATTTATCTGACCATACATTGGCAACTTTTAGAAGAGTTAAAATAAAACATTATTACCATGAGAAATGGATGATAAGTATCATCAAACATGGAAATAAATCTATATACATATAATATATCCTGAATTCTCTCAAAATACTGGCACAATCCTGCAAAATTCATAAACAATCAACTGACTACAAAGCGTATTAATCATAAAAACAAAAGCGTAATTGAACCCATTAATCTCCAATCATAGAATGTTACAGAAGGTTTTATTATACTTGACAATTCTTAAAAAATGATAAGAGTATTGCAAAATTCATTACTAAACCAAATAGGAATCCACAATCACAATACCCAAAAGAACTAAACACCACATGTCAAATTTTAATTTAACTGCAAAAACAGCTTAGCAAAAACCCATTAATCACCAACTATGTAATGCCATAAAAGTTTTTTTATTGTACTTCAAAATTGAGCAAAACCCACACAGCAATGCAAAATTCATTATAAAGCCAATGACGCAATTCAGGTGAAGATTCAATGTAGATCAAACTTTTGATTCACTTGTGAGATCCAGGTAGACGGGGGGAAGAGGTGTGGGGCATAAAAGGGGAGAAAAGCTGCAGAAATTCCTAAATCACAAAATTTAGCTATTGATTCTTTCTCCACACAAAACCCAAAAGTTTCACTACATAAGAAATCCATAAAAATTAAAAAATAAAATCTAGAAGTTTCAGAGAATACACATCACTATTTTGTGTCGCTAAACTCCACCCTCTAGCAATGGAGCTCAACTTAGCTTCATTAAAAGATCAAACCAAAGCATTTTATAGCACATATAATGAACAACTACGAGATCTGTATAAGCAAAATTTAAGAAAAGCATCATGAAATTGAAGATAAATAGAACATAAGGTAAATTACACTGACCTCCTTAACAGTTTGGGGAAAAAAATATAATAAACCTTACAGTTCTTATATACATCCTTTTCAGTAAGGCCAAAGAAATTAAAATTAGTGCACATGGTAAGAAAACACAAAGATAAATAACATACAATACCCACCAAAACGGGAGGTTTATATTGAAGCAACAAAAACTAATTGTTTGAAACATCTTTATCAAACCTAGCAAAATTTTGATTAATCAACTCTGTTTACTTGTAAGGACGAAAAGTACTTAAAAGGTAAAAAGTTTTATTCAATAAAATGTATGTTACTTTTAATAGAGGATCTCAAAGAAATCAAAACTCATTTCCCATGGGCATGACATTCTCTTGATCTAAGTTTTGTGGTGCACAATTGTTCACTAGTAAATATTATACAAGAATTTGAGAACTCATGTCATAATTATAAAATCTCATCTTTTGATATCTATACAAGGAAATTCAATAACAAACAAATTAGTTATAGAAAATATTGAGCACCTATTAATATGTTCATTGGCTTGCAATATAACAGATTTTGCAGAGTTGAATAATTGGGTAATAAGAAGTGTAAAAGCAGCCAAAAATGAATTATCGAATGAGAGGAATAATTTGAAAGCCCTCATTTTTTATTTTTTTTTGCATAGCTACCCAGCTGATTTCTGTAGGTGGATTGAAAGTCAAAAACCAAAAAGAAATTACTTAAATCTTCAAAAAAACAAAACCCTTACTACTGAAGCCATGTTCTGTTATGTCTAGCTTCCCAGTTAATTCCTCCATGTAGATTTAAGCCTGAAAAACCGTAAAATTAAAAACAAATAATTAAATTTGGCAAAAATAGAACCAAATAAATGAAACCTTAAATTCATACCATTGTAGGAAGCAAAATTTTTGGAGGTGGACATTGTATCAAACAAAACTAACATTGTCTTTAATCTCTCTTTATCAAATATAGTTCACAAACACTTTGTTTTGTATATAAACATATATAAATAAAATAATAATAAAAAAGTCCAAAAATTATTTAACAACAGTAGAACTGTGGAGATGCAATAAAAGAAACAAAAAGTTGGGACTGACAACAGCTTATAAAAGGAATAGGCAATTGTGTTTTTTTTTTTTAATTTTCAAATTTTGAGTTGTGTTGTATAATCTTTCAGTTGGCAGTTATGAGGTATATTAAAGGTAAAACGAGGAAAATATATTGCACTGAAGGAGATAAATAATCCACAAACAAATGGAACCATTGCCAAAGAAGGTGAACACTTTTACAATTCTTAAACCAAAATATATTGCACTGAAGGAGATGAATAATCAACAAACAAATGGAACCATTGCCAAAGAAGGCAAACACTTTTACAATTCTTAAACCAAAAGTATCCCAATAAACCTCAAGTCAATTTAGAAGACTACTCAAAATATGCACAACATCCATATGAAACAGTTTGCATAGGGTTCTTGCCATTTGAGGGACAAAGATTTGTGAAAAAAATTAGTAACAAATAAATTATGTACTCACATATTGAAGCAAAATTTTCAACTGACATGCATTAATCATTCAAACTAATTTTTCAACTCATTACAAATTAAAATGAATTTAATATAAAAAAATAATAATTCAAGAAATTAATTTTTATACAATCACATGCGTTCAAAATTAATTCAAAAACCTGGAGTTCCCTTAAGGGTTCTCTAATTTTAAATTCAAAAAATTAAATTTTTTTTATACAGTCACAACTAAGTTAAGGATCCTAATGTTAGTAACAAAACACCAATTGTTTTAGATTAACAAATTGAAAAATAAAAAAAAAATTGTGTTCAACCCATTAAAGAACCCAATAAGCTATAAAGCAATAAGCAATTGACATTGAAGATATTTGTAAAAAATATTTTAAAAAATCAATAAATACAAAAGAATATGAAAATATACTATATTCTTGTATTTTATATATATATATATATATTTTGCATTTAGTGAATTTTCTTTAAAAAAAATCACAAATATTATACTTTTAAGTGTATTTATGTTAGGTATATCTAAAAAATTGAGAAATTGAATCCCCAACTAAATAACTTTTTACCTTCTTGGAAAAATGGATCCCGACTAAATAGGATATTTGATTCACTTCAATTAGTTCAATCAATCATAATTGATCAAGCCTGTTAATAATGCGATCATTCCAATATGCAAAAATCAAGACTATTAATAATGTGACGATCCCAATAGGCAAAAAATCAAGTTGTAGGTAGGGGTGGGACGTTAGTGCGGACAAATTATATCAATTACTTCAGAAATATAAAAATCAATCACAAAATTGGATATAATCCTCTCACACAACTGTAAACCCACAAAGAAAAAAAAAGTATGATTTATCTCATATGAGAGGATTGCATCTAATTCTGTGATTAGTTTATGTATTTTTAAACTGTTTCAAATTATTAAATGTTCTTAGAACAAGTTCAGGTGGTAGTCTAAACTAATAGATATCAACATAAATTATAAAAGTCATCAATTTTGAACCCCCCAACATCTCATAATTTCAAACCAAACCACCCATCCAAAGAATTTGGATATAATAAAAATAATCTTACAATATACATAATTCATCTCATATCCTAAACATATTATATCCCATTATATCAAAATCCAATCCGGACAACTAAACAGGGCCTATAAGGTTAGAACCAACCAACCAATAGAGTCATCCAGTTTACAACTTAATTATTGGACTACAATAACTACAAAACAAAGTGATCTTAAGAAATTGTTGAGGTTTATTGAACTTTTCACATAGATGATATTTTTCAATTTAATCAAAGGAATAAAATTAGTAATAAATTTTTTTTAAAAAAAGGTATGGCAACTTTTTGCAAACCCATTTCACAAAAGACACCTGATGAGGCAAAGAAAACCATTGGCCAAGGCTACAAGTTGCACAGTTTTTCCATACCCAAAACTCGACATCATTTAACCTAAGAGTGGAATAAATAAAAATTATTAAAAAAAGAAAAACCAAGAAAGGAGAATACTTAATAGAATAACAATTAAAGATAAATTTTGTTGCCCAAAACAAATCCCAACATAGGTTAGGAATTTCAACAAAGCACAATCAAATATGTATAATATAGGCCTCTAAAAATCCACAACAATGAAAAACAAATCAATGAAACCCTCTTTTACCCAAAATGAATAAGCCACAAAATATACACA
>NW_021026220.1:596540-620683 GCF_004153795.1 Camellia sinensis | reverse complement strand
TGTGTTCGTGCCTCCATTGCTGCCATTGCCTCCATCTCTTAGCTTCTCCCTTACTCGGGTAAGCAATCCTATCCTTCTTGCTCTTTTGCCTGTTTTATCATCTGTTTTTGTTTTGTATGCTTTTTGCAAACACTTTTCTCCATTTGTTGCTTTGCTTTTGTACTTTCACGAAGAAATAGTAGCAGAGTTCATGTGTGTATGAACTTCTGAAAAAAAACTAGTCTTAGATCCAGAATAATGTAGCGACCGATCTAGGGTACTGTTTGTCCAAATAGGCAAATTACTTCAGTCAATAGCCGAACTAGAACTTGTAGAAATGACAGTAGCTTCAAAAAATAACCTTCTGATTTACTTTAGCCGAAATAAGATCACCGAGTTTTGAATATATCAAACTAGGAACTTAGGTTTTCAACCGAACTAAGCTCTTGGGGCCAAGCCGGCTTTCTTAGTTCTTAAACCGAACTCAGAAAGCCGCCCCTAGAGGCTTAACCGAAGTAACTTTATTCACACTGCAACCGATTTAGGCCTTGGGGCTAAACCAGCTTTCTTAGTTTTTTAGACCGAACTCAGAAAGCTGCCCCTAGACGTTAAACCGGTCTACCGAGCAAACTGCTCAAACCGAGCTACCAAACCTTTTGATGAACCGAGATAGAACCAGTTTTTTGAGGCCGAAGTAGGGCTCTTATACCTTGCTTTTAAATTGTAGCACGGTCCATTGATCAGTGCTTTAACTCCCTCTGTTTTTTACTTTGCAGACTTAGGTTACCCAGGCACTCCTGCGTGCGCTCAACCGAGCTACTGAGCACGATTTTTGCACCGATATAAATTATAAGTAAATTATTCATCAGATGGGTAAGTATAGGTATCTAGTTGAGACCCCTGGTGGCATGGCCGAATTTAGGAAAGATTACCAAATTCCTGATGACGTCCATCTGACGTTGGCCAAAAAAGATGTTATTCCTTGGGAAAATGAAGGCTTCGTCCTTTTTACCCTTCAATCCATAATAGAAACCGGACTACGGTTTCCTGTCCAACCGTTGATCTGCGAATTTCTTAGGCAGACTAGATTATGCCCCACCCAACTGTCCACCAATACATATCGCATCATAATGGGAATAGCCGCACTGAACCACCAAACCGGACTGAACCTCGGCCTGGCCGAAATTTTCCATCAATACTCTATCGGCTCAAAAGATGCTGGGTGGGTCTATTACCTTAGGATTCGCCGCCGCCGAAAGAAGATAGTTAAATACACACCGGACAAAGATCTTAACGACGATGACTTTTTCTGGGTCTCTGGGAACTTTGAGGATTTTCAAGCCCAAATTCCTGGCCGACCTATAAATTGGAAAAAGGGAGAGCCCGGTAATTTAACTTCGGTCTTCTTCCTTGTATGTTATTTCGGTTTTTTTAGTCTATTAGCCGAACAAACACTTCTCTTTTTGCAGATTTCGCCCACCTCCGTTCCCTATACAGCTATCCCAACCTTGCGATTTTGTGAGCCGCACTACGGTGTAAAGAAAGGAGTTGGGCCAAACTTCTAAACTTTGAACCGACCTACCGATATAGCGGTCGTCGGAAGGCTCGAGTGACCGATTTCCTTCTCGAGGAAGCACCAGAACCGGACCCAACCTTACCCGAAATACGACTTGTCCCATTAACTGCTGAAAAAGAGATGGCAAAGAAAAGCAAAGTTAGGGCCCTTCTGACCGCAACAACCAGGGCCGAAGTACCACCAACTATTGAGGCGCAGCCTGCCGTTGTGGCCCTTCCTTCTCAACGGCCTTCTTCATCTCGCCCTTCCAAACACGCCCGATCTACATCGACCGAATAACAACTTGTCGATGAGGTTGAATCCATCCCCCAAAGTCCTCAACCTTCCCACCAACCGGAGCAAACTAACCGAGCTGAATCTCCGAAGTGGGCTCCGCCGATGACCTTCAACGACCGAGACATCAAAGCTACTGACTCGGTCGTGGCTGAAAAAGATCACCAATTGGCCTTTAACCTGGCCAAAAGTGTGTGCCTCCCCAAGGACATGGAGCACCACTTAAAGCAATTGAACACCGAAATGAAGTCAATTCGGTCTGCATCCAAGTCCATGATTTTGGTAAGTAACTCTGTCCATTTTTTCTCGTTTGAATTTTCCAACTTTTACTTCGGCTTTAGAGAAGTCTTTGTTTTGTCAGGCCTTACAGAAGAACAACATCACTTACAAGAAAGTCCAAGAACTCCGAAAAGCCACAAGGCAGGCAATGGCTGAAGTCGAAGCAAAAGCAGCCGAGCTTGAAGAAGCCGAAAAGAGAATGGCCGAACTACAAGCGGAGAACGGCCGTCTTGCCGATCTGGTTAGTTCGGCGGAGGCAGAAAGGCAGAAAGCGGCCATTGCTATGAAGGACAAATACCTGCGTGAGCTGGTAAAACTTGAAAGGAGAAAAGATACCGAAATAAGCCAACTAAAAAAGGGCGTGGAGGAGGCCGAAAAGGAGGGGTACAAGCAAGGTTACAAGAAGGCAGAAGACGCCTATGTCAAACAATGCGGCACCGCCAAGGAGCTGTTCTTCAAGTGCGGCTGGAGGGCGGCTATGGAGAAGCTCGGTCATGATCAACAGATCGAGATCTTCGACCCTCCAGCTTACTTTATACCGAAGTCCCTTACGGAGTATGCAGACACCTTGCAACAAGAGTTTCTGGAGGACTCAGATTCTGATGACTCCTCTGCTCCTGAAGACATTCCGATTGCTAGTGCAGACCCATCACTTCGGTTGGAGCCCATGATAGAGGACCCACCTGTTGATCAGCCAAATGAAACCGTGGTTCCAACCGAAACCATCCTGGCAACCGAGAGTGAACTTCCTCCTGAGACCGATCTTCAAGTTGATGGAGATGCGGCTTTTGACGCCGAAATTGAAGAACTTTTTTCCCGATTGTGTATTTTTTCTTTGTTGCTTTTTGCCGTTGTAACCGAACTAAGAACCTCCTTTGTAATAGTTTCAATGAATGAAAAAATTTTGCTTCAACTCTTGATCCGGTTCTGATATGTATGCCTGTACTTTGCAATGCCTTTTATTACTCCAACTCCTATTTCGGTTTTGGCTTTTTAAACTATGCTTACCAGTCAACCACTCCTTAGCCGATATAATCACTTCGGCTGAGGAGTACAAAGTGCTTAATCCAGTCAATCCAATTTCAGCCATACCCTTACTATGGCTCAAGGGTAACAAGTGTTGGTTTATTCCAGCCAACCACTCTTCAGCCTTGCACTTACTTCGGCTGAAGAGTAACAAGTGTTGGTTTATTCCAGCCAACCACTCTTCAGCCTTGCACTTACTTTGGCTGAAGAGTAACAGGTGTTGGTTTATTCCAGCCAAGCACTCTTCAGCCTTGCACTTACTTCGGCTGAAGAGTAATAAGTGTTGGTTTATTGCAGCCAACCACTCTTCAGCCTTGCACTTACTTCGGCTGAAGAGTAACAGGTGTTGGTTTATTCCAGCTAACCACTCTTCAGCCATGCACTTACTTCGGCTGAAGAGTAACAAGAGTTGGTCTGGCGGATGGGTGGACATTGAGTTGGTGACTGATGAAGTTTGGATCAATACCTGGCATGTCGTAGGGCGTCCAGGCAAATACTTCGATATTAGAGGTCAAGAATTCCAGGACCTCTAATCTCTCAGTGCTGGACAACGATGAGCCAAGCAAGATGAACTTATCCGGGTTCTTCTCATCTATTTTTACCTCCACCAAGTCCTCCACCGCTTTCTGATCAGCCTCTTTGCCGACGTCCGCGAATAGTTCATTACTTTCTGGTTCTTCCACCGAATGAACGTATCCTTGGCCGCTCGGCTTCCATTCGCTGTGGCGAAGCATTGTTTTGACATGATCTGATCGCCATAGACTTCTTCAATTATGCCGGTGTCATTGGGGAACCGCATTACCTGATGGTATGATGACGCTACCGAACGCATGGCATGCAGCCATGTTCTGCCCAAGATGATGTTGTATGTGGAGGGGACCTTCAATACCCAGAACTCCACTTGTTTTGTTACACTCCCTGCTCTGACTGGAAGAATTATTTTGCCGACAGGCCACTCTGGCATGGAGTTGAATCCAATCAGGGGAGAAACTGCAGGCGCCAAGTCTTTGTCTTGCATCTTCAGTTGTTTAAATGTGTCGTAGTACATGTTCTCACATGAACTACCCTGGTCAATCAGAATCCGCTTGACGTCAAAATCTTTGACTCGGAGAGTGACAACCAGAGCATCATTGTGAGGACAGTATATTCGATCCAAGTCCTTATCCGAAAAGGACATGACATTTGTTGCCTCTGTTTTCCCCTTCTTGATGGCCGGTTGGGCACTTAATACTTCCCTAAAGTGCTCAGCCTTCTTGATTGAACCTCTGAGCTCGCATACGCGCTCAGGTTCAAAAACTCCATGAATTACATTGATAATGCCTTGAGGTGGTGCATCGATTGGCATTCTATTGGGATGGTCATTATGATCTTGGGGGGCCGGTTGCGCTCCTCCTTCAATGTATTCGTCCAAGTGGCCTGCTGCCACCAATTCTTCCAAGTGCTGTCTCAGTGGCGTGCAATTCTCAGTTCAGTGCCCCTTTTCTTTGTGGAAGGTGCAACGCGATCTGTCGTCGTAATCTTTCTGAGCTTCCCTAGCTTAGCTGGCCACTTGACGAAAGGCTCATCTTTTATTTCGCTCAGAATCCGATATATTGGTTTTTTGAACACCGTTGTTATGGCAGTGCGGATTCTCAACCATCTTTTGTCTTGGTTTTCTCCGTTATCTCGTCTGCCACGCCCGTTTTATTTCTGCCGATCTACTGTATTGACCTTTGCCGAGGTCTTTTTTCTGCTGTACTGCGGTTGCACTAGATTTTGCTTTTGCACGTGGCGCCATCCTCTTCTACCCTGATGTGCTGATGCACTCTTTCCATCAGGGCCTCCATGGTGAGGGGTGGCGTCATGGTAATCGAATCCCTTAGTTTGTTCCCTACTGGTAGGCCTCTTTTATATGTTGCAATGGCTAGATTGGTTGTGGGCAGTCTCCAATCTGGTTGAATGTCTCCCAGTAGCGACTGTTGTAGGATCTGAGGGTCTCTTTTCACCATGTCGATGGAGAGAGTAACTGGTCTATCTCCACCGGTGTTTTAGTGTTTGTTTCGAACCTCGTTACGAACGCTTCTGGCCAGTTGAGCCCAGAGGCTATGCTGCCTTCTGGGAGTTTCTCGAACCAAGTCAGGCCTAAGTCGCCCAGGCTTGATGGGAAGAGTATACACATTAAGGCCTCGTTTCGTCTGTACACAGCCATGACTTGGCGAAAGTGGCTCAGGTGTGAATATGGGTCCGTCTTCCCTTCATATGTAGCGAATTTCGGCTGAAGGAAGCCTGATGGTAGGGGCGCGTTTTCGATTGCTGGAACCAACGGCGAAGTCTGTAGTCTTGCCAATGCTTTGTCTGTTGGTTCGTAGGCCGGTTGCGGTATTGGCATTCCAACCTCGACGCTTCCATGCGTCCGAGGAGCCAACCGTTATAAGGCCGAGACTCGGTGTGGATCCCTTGCCCTGCATCCTCCTTGCATCGTGCTTTTTCTTCGAGCACGGTTCGTAAGTCGGATGACCTGGGCAGCTCTGTTTGTCTAGATCTGGTTTGGTGTGAATGTGAAGGCCAATACGTGCTTCCTTCAGTGCATGATCTTTCGGATCTCGTCCTCTCAGACCTGGAGTGATGAGTCCTGGAAGATAAGGAATAAGTGTCGCCTGTCCTGAGGCTTCTGCTCCTTCCTTGGGAGGGTGTAGTATTCCTACTATGATTCTCTGAGTGGCGAGGGGGCGTCTTGTGCTTGCGCCCCTCTCCTGTCGCCACATCTTTAGTCTTCATCTGGCGTTTCAAAGCCTCCATGTCCGCCGCCATCTTGCGAATTAGTTCATCTTGCTCCTTCACGCGATCTTCCAGGGCTTGAGGATCAATCCTCATCCTTTGCCTGTCAGGACTTTGAGAGTGACGAGGGCTGTTATTCTGCCTTCCCCTGCCACTCCTCCTGGAGTTATGTTGTTGGGGCTCCAGATCTGCCATAGGAGGGACAGAGGGTAATCCTTCTCGCCTTGCGCCCCCGTCTGGAGTTAGCCCATCAACGGCGGACTGCGGTAGTTCTTCAATGTGTGCCATTGATTGAAAAAAGGAGAAGCTTAGTCAAGAGATTTTTGTTCTTGTCTGTATGTTCCCACAGACGGCGCCAATTGTACGGGGAGAAAATAATTCTCCTCGTATAATCCTGTTGACCAAGTCCACGCTCCTCCGTACGACGTCGCTTTACCCCCTAAAAACACAAACGTGAGCTAGCCGGCGGGTGTGTGCCGGAAACCTCTCCGATGCCTAAGTCAGTAAGCTTGACAAATAGACAAAGTTTTATGTTCTCAGAAAGAATTGTGTTCAATTACCTCCTCCAAGGTGATGCTTGTGAGCTTTTATAAGTTTCCCGTGGCACAATCCTAGTAGGACTTGTACTTCTCCATGCAGAGTCCTCCTAGGATTCATTCTCCTAAGGATAATGCTTATCCTTTTACACCCTCCCCCACTGCTTAAACCAAGTGGGATGGTTTTCTTTATGGCCAAACTTCTATTTGACCGAAGTAAAATTGGCTATACCGAGCCACAGAGGGCCGAACTATCCTTAGCTCGGTCTTCTCCTCTAACTCCTTACTTTGGCTGCCCCTGTTCAACCCATGGTGTGTTTGGACCGAAACAACGACTCTTGACCGGTATAACTCCAAGCTGTTCCAAACCGAAGTACATTTACAACCTCTCAACCGAAGTAACCTCATCTCTTTTGACCGTAGTAAGTCAACATCTCCTTAGAACCGGAACAAATCTATCATCTTTGAACCGGAGTAACTTTATCACTTGTGAGCCGAAGTAATTTCACCTCCTTGGGCCGGAGTAACTTTGCCGGAGTAACCTTGCTCTCCTGGGCCGGAGTATCCTTTACGGCCTTTTTTACTCAGTCCTTCGCGTTTTGGGCCTCAAAGCCCAACTCGCAGCTCGGCCCAATTTTTCCCAAAAATTACCCTCTCAGTTAGAATTGAATTTTATGTGATTAGAAAGAAATTAACAAGAAAATAAAGAATTAGAGCTAAGCTCAAGTTTATGACAGTTAATTTAGAAATTAATTATTTTAAATTTGATTTTGAAAGTTATAGTTAAATTAAACTCCATAAATTACATGCAATTTTATTGTACATTTGATTTTGAAGAAGAATTTTAGAACCATGAGTTCATGGGTTTTGATTCAAATAAATTAATTAATATTTATGTTTCATGATTTTGAGTTTGGATTTTAAAGTGTTGTTGTATGAAGCTTTTGTATTGAATTTTATTTTAGAAATTCATGAGTCCCATGTTTAATTTCATGATTATTCTTCAAAGGAAAAGAAGTCTAAAAATATTTGAATGCATGGAGTTTGATTTATGTTTTGACAGCTTGATGAGATTTTGAGCAAATGATTTATAAATAAATATTGTTTATGCTTTGTAAAGTGTTTTCAAGGTTTTGATCAAGATATGTGGATTTAAAGATTGAAAAATGCATTTGGAAACCATTGTTGAGAAATTCGGAATTCTGAGATTTTACAGACCACTCGAGCAGACTAATTACTGCTCGAGCGCATAGTTATTTTCCAGTACTTTTGTAGTCTTTTACAGACTGCTCAAGCAAACAGTTATTTTCAACATATTTTGAAAAATGGCATTTAGTTCATATTTTCAATCTCATCTCTTCCCATGAATTCTAGACATGATTTATGGCTCAATAAAGATTAATAAACTAACAATCAATATTAATTAATTGATTAAAGAATAAGTCATTAACTTAGTAGTAATTGATTAAGAAGCCAAGTAAGGAATTGATTTATTCAGAAAAGAATGATTTAGTAATGAAAGAATATGTGAAGTGAGAACCCGATTCATTTAACTAAAAAAAGAATAAGTGTAGTAGACCTTCGGATTATTTAGATAGAAGACAAGAAAAGTCAAGTTTGATCAAGAAAGTAATATTGTGTTTCAATATGTATATGTTATGTGTTTGTGTAGGTGTGTGGGTGAAAATCTGACCACACTGCCCGTTTAGTGATCAGCTGGAGAGCACAGGCAGAATAGATGGCTTTAGCAACCTGTAACAAAAAGAAAAAGCTCCGGCGGTGGTTCTTCCACCCGGGGGCACTCCGACGATCAAGTCAGTATATCTCTCAAAGATAATCAAGTGCTAAACTGAATACTCAAAACATAAATTGCATACCTTAGACCCACGGGGGTGCCTCTCTTTTATAATATACTCAATCCAAGTCCCACTAGAAGTATGACTTCTATGAACTTCATATCAATGTTTACTTTGGACTCTTTAAGAGATAAAGATAAACTCCCTAAGAGCTTTATCCTTATCTAGGTTAAGTCCCCTCTTCGTCTTAGGACTCTTGTCCCCTATCCGCCTATCTCGGATTCCGATATCTTTGGAGATAACCTCGGCAACTCCGAGATCACCTCGGCGTAACTACCAGGACACGTGGCACCTCGGCTGACACGTCGGCGTCACCATGCCACGTGTTGGTATTCAGAAAATATATCCTCACAACTGCCCCCTAGGTTCTATTACCTCGGCGCTCTGAGGTGATGGAACCTATACCGATATTTCGATATTCCTTTTCTGAGTAATGACTCAAAAATTGTTTTAGCCGAGATAATCCACTTTCAGCCGATGTGTTCTCTTCGGAGAACAAGGTTTCAATCGTACTTTCCCACGCGCATGAGCTGTCATGCATATCTAACCGTTTCTTTCCACATGTTTTGTCTTCATTGGAGCGTGTCTGTGACGCGCCTTAAGGCTGTCTTTTCATCCGTCTGCGCCGTCTGACGCGTGCGTTGCTCTAGGCGTAATAAATGCCCTGTTTTGCCGCCGTTTTAAGTTTTTGACAAAAACTTTTCTTTGCCCCTTTCTTTCTTCACTTTTTCATCCTGACTTTTTGCTCTTTCTTTCTCCGAAACCCCTTTTTTCTTCGAATCTGCCATTGCTTCAATATTTCTTCTGCAACTGTCTTTAATCTTCCATTTTTACGAAGCTTTCTCTGCCGTCACAACCGATTTATGAGCTCGGCGACTATTGCCCCGGCTTCATTTGTTCTGGTAAGATTCTTCCCTTTCATTCTTAATTCTCTTTATGTGCTTTTACCGAATGTGGACTTCGGCTTCCACTTGATCCCTTGTTTCGCAAAGTTCTTCATTTCTACAGGCTGAACCCCATGCAACTTACTATCAACTCCTACAGAGTGATTAACGGTATTATAGCTTTAGCTAGGCAGGAGAATCTTAGGATCACCCTGGCCGACCTTCAGTACTGTTACACAATGTGCCCCCTTAACCTGAAAGATAGGGGCTTCGTTTATTACCTTAAGCCGAGGTCTACTGAGTTTAAGATTGTAGCCAACCTCCCAGACTCCAACAAGGGGGCTGGGGATGACTTTCTTATTGCTTCGGGAAATTGGGAATTTGGCCCAGATGAAGATGTCCACCTCTTCCCTCTTCCTCGAACAATTACAGAGGGCAAGGGTAAGAGCCCATTTTAAGACAAGAAGGGTTGGGATTACAATTATATTAAATTAATAATTGATAATTGATAATCTATTAAATAGTATTGGGATTATAATTATATTCTAATCCCAACATTATTTACACCGTGCCTTTAGGCACGGGTATACGCTAGTATATATATATATATATTATAATGAGTTTGTGTTTGGATAAACAATTTAAGAGAGTTTGTGAAGAAAAAGTGAGAAAATTTTAACTTATAATTCATTCAATTTTTTTTTTCTTTTTCTCCACAAATTAATAACCAAACAACTAATACCCAACATAAACTAATGCCTCTGATAAAAAAATAAAAACCATAAACTAATACCAGTTCATTTCACGTTTGAATCATGAATTTAAATAAAATTTTTAAAAAGAAATGAAAAAAAATATTAACTTATATTTCATTCGTATTTGCTTCATAATTTTCCTTTTTCTTTTCAAATACCCAAATTAATAGTAGAGACAGTGGGATAGTGGAGGTGATGGTAATGATGGGATAACATTGGTAGTGGTGCCAAAAGCGGCAAGTTGAAGGTGGTTGTGGTGGGTGTCGGTAGAGATGATAGTGGCAGCAAGACTTTAGCTCAAAAGACATTAATCACTTTTCAAAGTTATAAAACATTTTATGTTCAAATAGACCTATTTTCCATTGACTATATAAAATATTTTCTCTTGATTTCCATTTTTTGTTGTTTGGTAAAAAACAACAGGAAAAAAGCAATATATATTTTTCATTGAAACAAATAGAACGAAAAACTTTGTCTAATCATCATCAGTTGTATATATCAACAGAAAATTATGACAACTCCAAAATGAGTTTATTCATGAACAAAAATTTATGCCATAATCACCATTGTCACCATACAAACAATCAAGAACAAGTTGATCAGCATCTACAATGTGACCTTCCATACAGCAGCAACAGAGAAAGATTAGGGTCACATACTCGACTACAATGTGACCATATATATAATTAGCTTCCTATATTGCCATAGGTACTACAATACAATTACCTAGCACCTTAATTATTCAACTTTGGGCTTAATTTGGTGCTTGAAATAGTAAGGGTAACTGAAAAGTATAGGATTACAAAGAGGAAAGTTGTTTTTCTCTCTGCTTTTTCCTCTTCAAGTAAACTTGAAAATTTTAAATTGCTACACAAAAATACATAGATCAAGAAAAAGAAAATATTTTCCGTGGCAAAAGCACCACCCAAAAAAAAAATTAAAAATAATTGACGTGACTGGCTTCTCACGCCCTGGTAAGATATTGTCCGCCCTGGCAAGGTGGCGAAACAACGCCCATCGGCCTCACGACTTTAAAGGGCCTCTTACAAGGTGGAGGGGGCCAGTACGCTTATAAGTTGGTTGCAAGTGTCCCTCCCAGGCGATGTGGGATTGCCCCAACATAATCCCCCAGCGGACTGGGCCGCGAACAGCGGGAGAGATTGCCGGATGACCTGCATGGGCCACTAAACTGACGTGACTGGCTTCTCGCACCCTGGTAAGATATTGTCCGCTCTAGCGAGGTGGCGAAATGACGCCCGTCGGCCTTACGGCTTTAAAAGGCCTCTTACAAGGTGGAGGGGGCCAGTACGCTTATAAGTTGGTTGCAAGTGTCCCTCCCAGGCGATATGGGATTGCCTTAACATAACCCCCCAGCGGACTAGGTCGTGAACAGCAGGAGAGTTTGCCGGACGACCTGCATGGGCCACCAAACTGACGTGACTGGCTTCTCGCACTCTGGCAAGATATTGTCTGCTCTGGCGAGGTGGCGAAACGACGCCCGTCGGCCTCACGGCTGTAAAAGGCTCTAACAAGGTGGAGGGGGCCAGTACGCTTATAAGTTGGTTGCAAGTGTCTCTCCCAGGCGATGTGGGATTGCCCCAACAATAATAAATCCTTCACAAATTCAGTCCCTTTCCATCACCGACCCATGAATCAACTGATGCCTGAAAGAAACCAAATCAATACTAGTTTCTGACAAAAATCATCAAGCTTGACTCAAAACAATTTTCAAAGACAAGATTTTTTATGTTTGCAAAATTTTCATTCCCAAAACTACCAATGATTAATAAACCAACTAAAAAGCATCATATGAGAACAATGTGAACTGAAGCAAAATAAAGCATCATAGACATTACCATAAATAAGCACTCCAATTGTAAACATTAAGGAAATTAATACAACCAAATAAGCAAAAGAGAATTTAGCAGCCCGAGAGAACTGATAAATCAAAGCAAAACAGGTTTTCAAAAAATAAAAATATTAAAATGAATATAGTAATATAGAAAGTAAATCTCAGAAAAAACAGAGAGAATTAACATAGTAAGCAAACTCAATCTCAAAAAAAAAAAAAAAAAAACCCACTCAAAAAAAAAAAAAAAAATCCACAACAACTCTGTTTTCGCAACAAACCCTAAATCATCAAACCCATCAAACTCAATAAATCAAACCACTTATCAAACACATTTAACAAATGAACAACAAATCAAACCATGGCAAGAAATCATATATATATATATATATGAGTAACAAAAATGAGAATGAAGATGAAAGGGGCGAAATGGACCTTGTCGCCACCTCCCCTGTAACGTCCCCAAAAAAATAACATTAAACCCAACAAATCAGACATGCTTTGATATACCGCCGTCGCCTCGCTGCAAGAGTCACGTCGGCTGTCCGCATCACCCTCTCTGTTCGTCTCTTTGAAAGAGGGGTTCACAAACAAGAGGCAAACGAAAAAGAGGCTGAAAAAAAAAAATCAAAATCAAAATCACGTCGTTTTGACCCACCACAGCAAACATCGTTGACCCGTCATTTTTAATTAATTCTATTAAATAAAAATTCATAAAAGTAAAATATTTATAATTTTTTAAATTATAAAAAACAATTTATACTTTAATTAAACTTTATGAATTTATTTGTAATTTATCCTATATATAAATACATTTATGTATATAGGTGGAGCCATTACATACAGCCTTGTATTAATTAATAATATCATGTAGCAATTGATAGATGGCCAACACTGATACATTCACATAAATCACCAATTTATGTCATACGACTTATGAGTCCAAGTTACCTTTCATTTTCCCTTTTTCAACGGATAGGCATATAAGCACTACCCACATTCTCAATAGATATGTATAACAACAATATCCACATTCTCAGATATGCAAAATAAGCTATATCCATATTCTACAACAGATATGTATAACAACAATATCCACATTCTCAGATAAGCAAATAAGCTATATCCACATTCTACAACAGATATGTATAACAACAATATCCACAGATAAGCATATAAGCTATATCCACACTTCACAAAGATAAGCATATGAGCTTTATCTCCACTTCTCTAGACAAGCATATGAGCTGTATCTACGGAGTTCATCCCCTATCTTCTCCCAACACTATCCGGTTTAGAGGTACATCCCCTATCTTCCCCTAAACCGCGGAGTACATCCCCCATCTCCTCCTCTACACATAACGTATACAAACACATAGGTTCTATATACAATCACACAATACATAAAGTTAATGTATTCTATCAATCGTCAAGTTCCACGACACATCCCATTGATTAGTTTCCGTTTGCCTAATCATCATGCATTGTCTACAACAATCACGACTATCCTCCACCGATAGCCCAAAGCAATTATTTCAAACAGGAAATAAATGCACAATGGATATTCAATCAACATTTCATTTCGGTGTGTGATAAACAATTCAACTACACCCTTTAACCCCATACATTCCCAATCTTGACAATTTCCATTTCATTTTTTTCATTTCTCACAATTAATTATCCCAATTAATCAAACAATGTAATTAGGTCATTATCCATAATTAACATTTCAACCCTTAGGTCCCATTTTCATCAATGATTCAACAATCATTCCTTTTTTTTATGCCAAACATGCATCTAGGTTTATTATGAATGAAACCCCAACTTTTGTATAATTACACAAAAGCCCCAAACCTTTACAAGATTACCAAACCAAGCCCAACATCTCAAAATACCAAAATTTAAAGACAAAATCCATAGAGAGGAGTAGGTTATCCCTACCTCAAATTCGGCGTCCCAAAGGAGAAGACGACAAAACCCAACGTGCTCCAAAACCGAGATTTTCAGATTAAAATGAAGCCCTCGACGATCAACAACTTTTTTGTAAAGGCCAAAGGTGAGCAAATCACTCCTACTAGATCAAAACCTAGAGAGAAGGTAGAGTCTAGAGTGAGAGGCTCAACAATGGTGATTTTGGAAAAGTAAGAGAGAGAATAGAAAGTAAAAGGTGATTTGAAAAGTCACAATTTCGGGACTTAAACCCAGTCTCCCGCTCGAGCGTAAAACACCCCGCTCGAGCGTCACTCACAGACTCCCGCTCGAGCGGCCAAACTTCCGCTCGAGCGCTGGATGCACTCTCCCAGCATCTATACTGAACCAGGCCTCCGCTCGAGCTCTCAACTCTCCGCTCGAGCGGCACTCAGACACCTCCGCTCGAGTGACCAATACCACGCTCGAGCGTACAACGCTGCACAAGAAAATACTGGATGAGTGTATTCTCCGCTCGAGCGCCAACACCCCCGCTCGAGCGTACAGGCCAAAACCTGGTCAACTAGTTTTGGTTTCTAAACTCAACCAACCTGTAACAAACCTGCCCAACACATCCTATAACTCAATTACGAAGTAAAAAGGATGTAAACAAAATAATAAACAACTACCAACATCCACGGACACATGTCCGGATCACTGTACAACAAGGGTAAACCCGGGATCGCTATATCCCCTCGCCTCGTCGCCTCCTCTCCACGCCTCGCCGCCGTCGCCTCGCTGTAGGAGTCACGTCGGCCGTCCACGTCACCCTCTTTGTTCGTCTCTTTGAAAGAGGGGTTCACAAACAAGAGGCAAACGAAAAAGAGGCTGAAAAAAAAATATCAAAATCAAAATCACGTCGTTTTAACCCACCGCAGCAAACATCGTTGACCCGTCATTTTTAATTAATTCTATTAAATAAAAATTCATAAAAGTAAAATATTTATAATTTTTTAAATTATAAAAAACAATTTATACTTTAATTAAACTTTATGAATTTATTTGTAATTTATCCTATATATAAATACATTTATGTATACAGGTGGAGCCATTACATACAGCCTTGTATTAATTAATAATATCATGCCACATGTCATTCAAGGAGACGCATGTGATGACGATGCGAAACATGGGCTAAAAAAATTCCTACAATTTTGAACCCATCTGTTTCATGTCATGACCAAATTGTGGGTCTAAACCTGCTTTAAAATATAAAATACTAGTGCATACCTGTGCCTGAAAGCACGGTGTAAATAACGTTGATATCACATACGTTACAAAAATTAATTAAAATAAATCAATTCAAAATAATAACAATTTCACTGATACAGAAAATTGCATAAATTAATTTAAAATGACAATAATTTCATTAAAATATAAAACTTCACACATAAGTCCAAATAACAAATTATAGTTTTGGCAAACTTCATAATTAAAGTTTAATGTCCCGTAAGTTAGAATGGGGCAACCTTCATAAGCAAAGATAACACATGTATATAGTGAGTTAAAATGAGACAACCTTCAATAAAAGAATGTGTCTAAATTAATATTATAGCTGTGTAACATTTTCGCTTTATCAAATTTCAAAGCTTCAAGAAATAGTAAATGAACATTTTGGTAAGTAATCATCCTAGCTTTAAAAAAAAAAAATAATAAAATGAAAATAAATAAAAAGATTAATCATCCAATTTAGAATAAAAGAGCCAACCATCAACACACGAAAATAATTTAGATAATACACAAAACAAATGAAAATAAATAATTACATCTAATTTGGAATCCCATTACAGGCAGGCTCATGACAAAAAGCTTTGACCAATTAATTATTATACAACAATTTACTCAAAATTCTCACTATCATTGCTTTTCTTGAATATACTCATCACAGCAAAAGAATGCGTAAGGAGAAACCCAATAAAAAAAATGTAAATACAAAGATGTTACCTTCTGCAATATCATGGACAACTGCCACTTTAATACACCTGAAATTTGAAGAAAAAAAAAAAATTATAAGTCAGGCAAAATATATCACTCTAATCGAGTGCGAAGGATTCACAAAAAACAAAACAATTACATGAGGTCAAATAATTTAGGTTGGTGATGGGAAGAGATCGTATGAATGCGTAATAAATTTTTATATTACAATTTATTAGGTAGTGCCTTATGAACAATTAGAAGGCTTAACCATAAAGTAGAAATTACCGCCACTTCAATAAGATAAAATATAGCGACCCCGGTCTTTTCCCATTTGATTATTGTATCCGGACTTAGGTTCCGTAGATTCTGTCATTGTATAATTATTGTTGTCATTCTTTATTTTCTTATTTGGAGTTATAGGATGTGTTGGGCAGGTTTGTTTCAGGTTGGTTGGGTTCGGAAACCAAGTGTTGCTGTCCAGTTTTTGGGTTGGTCGCTCGAGCGAGTACTTGGTCGCTCGAGCGAGGGTTGTATTTTTGTGTTTGGTGGCTCGAGCCAGATTTTCTTAGCTCAAGCGAGTGATTGCGTCTAGTATGGACCTGTAGCATTGCATTCTTGGCTCGAGCGAGCTTTTCTTTGCTCGAGCGAGGATTTCTTGTGTCTGGTCGCTCGAGCGACCAAGTCTTCGCCCAATTCTATCAATTTAACTTAATTGAATAAATCTGACAAAGACATGAGTTATTACACATCGTTTTCCTATACATTCTGTTAGTTTCTTTAGACCAAGAATCAAACCATCTAATTCAAGTAATCAATCTGTCACGACCCCAAACCGCCCCTAGTAGTTTGGTGCCGTGATGGCCAGTAATCCGAGATTACCGAAGGCCAACTTTCAAAATTCACACACAATCAGAGTATAGATATAGGGGGCTCACAAGCGCGGAAGCAATAATCTAAAATACAAGTGGTCCATAAGAGCAGTGCATAAGTCAAATGGAATGGCATACATCTTTACATAGCTTTAAAACTTGAATACAAATAAAATAAAGTACAAAATACATGTTACATCTTGATAAAAGGCTTCTCAAGCCGACATGTTCAAAATACATAAGCTTCAAAATTGCCGACATAAACAAAAACACTTGAGCCACGAATCATGAAACATAATCTTCTAGTTTGCCAACATCCTCACTGCCGACATAAACATACATGCAAAACACACATCTCGGCATAGCCGACTTCTTGCTTATTACCTACATATATACATAGGGAGGGTGAGCTTGGATACTCAGTGAATGGTATAAGTAATAAAGGAGTTAAATGAATGATTCCCGAGGTCTTTCAAAACAATACATAATATATCCTTGTCAAAACCATACATAACATAGCTTAGCTTGGCTTAAAATAAAACATCATTCGGAACTTGGTCTTTCAAAACTTACATACTTAACATACGTCAAATCTTAAAACATAACCTCGGCATAACCTTGGTCCTTCAAAACTTACTTACTTACTTATAAGACCCACGCAGTAAACAGTCAGTGGCAAAACAAGACAAAGCGCAAGTTTAGAGTCCTCCAGCACAAGGGACCTATGTTACAAGAGCCCATAGCCCTTTAACACTTGGGTGCTGTGCAAGTTTAGAGTCCTCCAGCACAAGGGACCTATGTTACAAGAGCCTGTAGCCCTTTAACACTTGGGTGCTGCGCAAGTTTAGAGTCCTCCAGCACAAGGGACCTATGTTACAAGAGCCCGTAGCCTTTTAACACTTGGATGCTGCACAAGTTTAGAGTCCTCCATCACAAGGGACCTATACTACAAGAGCTCGTAGCCTTTTAACACTTGGGTGCTGCACAAGTTTAGAGTCCTCCAGCACAAGGGACCTATGTTACAAGAGCCCGTAGCCCTTTAACACTTGGGTGCCGCGCAAGTTTAGAGTCCTCCAGCACAAGGGACCTATGTTACAAGAGCCCGTAGCCCTTTAACACTTGGGTGCTGCATAAGTTTAGAGTCCTCCAGCACAAGGGACCTATGTTACAAGAGCCCGTAGCCTTTTAACACTTGGGTGCTGCGCAAGTTTAGAGTCCTCCAGCACAAGGGACTTTCCGAGAATGTCGTCAAAACAAAGCTTACTTGATACATTGCCATTCAAAACAAAGCTCATACTTGTTACATAAAATAGGGATATCATTCATGCTTAACAAATACTTTTATCAAAACAAGGCAAAGCTTTATCAAAACCTTAAGAACATAACTTTATTAAAAATACCACTCGCATTAGTTCTTGGGACGTCGGGATCAAGGCAAAAGTCCAAGTCCTACAAACACATGGCAAAGCATACTGAATGCACTACTCAAAACAAGTCTAGCATACATGCAAATGATCTCGGAAAAACATGCTGGAAGTCAAAACACTGTTTTACATGTCAGGGAGACATGCTGGGTACCAACCAAGTTTTTGCCGAGGTCCCACACCTCCTGGCCGAGGTGTGGCTACCCTGGCTTCGGCAAGCGGCTGTATGCCGAGGTGTGCACAAGACAAACTAAAGGTGTAGGTGATCAGGCAAGGTAGGCCAAGGTGAGATACGATGCTTGGCCTAAGTGTGAGGTCTAGATAAAAGTGATCTCGGCGACTACACCTCGGGAAGTGAGGTCTGGAGATCTGCGTTTCCACCCGTGAAGGACAGGAAGAACATGAACATGCAGATCATGAAGAACATGAATGCTAAAATCATAACTTCTTTATTACAAAAATCTGGGATTTCATGCTATGAGTTCGAAAACATGGACCTGGGTACCCATACTTGAAAATCATGTGAAAACAAACACAAAAACATGGATCTAGGCATGAGCCTTCGGATCAAAACATAACTTTTCTTGAAGAACACATGAATGCCATTTTCTCTTTCTAAAACCGAACTTCAAAGCAATGCATGGCTTACAAATCATATTCAATCGTGCAATGCAATAACATAAACATAAAGAACGACAAGAGCAGATCAAGAATCTAACCTTAAAACACGGATCTAACGGTTCGATCTCTAGGGATCAAGCTTGGAAATCTACTCTCCCTCAAGAACTCTTCTTCCTCTCCTAGAGCTTCTCTCTCCTCTTCAAAACAAGTATAGAAACAAAATGATGGGTTTCTCTCTCTGCCGGCTGACTTAACTCTCAGCTCAGACACGTGGCAACGACTGGTTGGTTCTCTTCAAAAAGGTGATAGGTTGACAAGACAAGACTATGACAAAGTGTATCTAACAAGCTACTCGGAATGGCACTCCGGCAAGTGGTGACATCGGCTAAGGACAAAGCTTCGGCAACTAAGGTGACTCGGCTAGGAAGGACAACACTTGACTAAGCTGTGCCACACCTTGGCCTAGATGCGCCACACCTCGGTTTAGGTCATACCACTCCAGGACAAGATCATTCAGGTGCAAAGGTAACATCTCGGCCTAGATAATGCACATCTCGGCCTTGGTGATTCACACCTCGGCCTAGATAATGACATCTCGGCCAATATGCCAGGATGAAGGTGGAGGTCAAACAAAGGGGTTCCAAGATACTTCTAGACTAAAGATGACCTCGGTTTGGAATGATCTAGGCGTAACGTAACCTAAGCTTGGCATGACTTCGGCTAAACATAACTTAGGCTTGAGGCACCAAGGAAGGAACAAAGCAGGCACACAACACTAAGACAAATCACATAAACACAAAACAAGACAAGATTCATGAATGCAAACTTAACAAGGCAAGGATTATAAATGAACATGAACATGACTACAACATGAATATGGGTTGTTACAGCGACTTAACATGGCAAAACATGTAAATGCATGCAAACATGACTAAGCCATAAAATGTGGGTTGTTACACAATCAAAACCACACACATAATAATATAAAATTCTAAACCTCCCAATCAATAATACTAAGAACAAAAAGAGATTAGATTCCACATCATTACACTATAAAAAAAAAAAAATAGAATTTGAAAGTAGACTAGCAAATATAAGGGTTCTCTGATAAACCAACCGATAATGATGAAATTATAAACAACCAATTAGAGGATTTAATGTAAATAAGATGACTTTTGTTAATGAGATTAATCAAAGATTGAACAGGATGATACTACAAATCCAAATAATTAAGTTATGAAATTCAAAACCAATTAACTGAAAAAAATAAAAAATAAAAAATAAAAAATCTAATATCTATCATTAACACAAAGAAGCCATAAATTTGAAATCTTAGCAAATAAAAACTCCTACTCAACTTCTATAAGTCTAAAACAAATTCACTCATGAATTTACCTTTTATATCAATAACTCATGCCAATTAGGGTTGCAAACGAACCGAGCTGAGCCAAACTCTGCTGAGCTTGAGCTCGGCTCATTTATTTATTGAGCTCGTTTATTGAGCTCGAGCTCGGCTCGATAAGGAACTGGGCTCGAGCTCGGCTCGGCTCGGCTCGGCTCGTTAATATTAATGAAACTCGAGCTCGGCTCGGCTCGACTCGATAAATTTTTTTAAATATTATTTATATTATTTAATATATAAAAAATGTATTTATATTATTATTTATATATATATATTTATATATTATTTAATATATAAATAATATATTTATTATATAATTTAAATAAAGATAAACGAGCCGAGCTTATGTGAGCTCGAGCTCAGCTCGTTTACTAAACGAGCCTAATATTTGAGTTTGAGCTTGGCTCGTTTACTAAACAAACCGAGTCGAGCTGATCCCTTAACAAGTCGAGCTGAGCTTGTTCATGAACATTTCGGTTTATCTGTAGCCCTATTGGAAAGAGGACAATGGAAGGGATTGGGATGGTCGAGGAAAGGTGAGGATGATAATGCGATGATAGGGTAAGGGAAGGGTTCAGGTAATTGGAGGAGGTCGGTGGTGTCAACCAGTAAAGAGATGATTAAAGTTAGGGTTTAAAAGTTAGAAGCCCTTACTAATCACTCCTATTAATTAGACTTCAGGGTTTTTTGGCATCTCCTACTTTAGCACATATTTTTATCTTATTTGAGTCACATCACTTCTTATTTGAGTCACATCACCATTTTATCACATTGCACATTTTTTCATAAAAAGTCAAAAAGTATAGTTATTTAGATCATTCCAAGTAAAACTTTATTTACCTACAGGTCCTGACTGATAAATTTATCATTATAAATTTATTCATAAAAATAAAAGAGAATGATAGATTTATCAATAAATTTATTAATAAGATTTAATAGGTAATAAGTTTTAAAAATAGGACCTATTAGTAATTTAGTTTAAAAATTGAAAGTGATGGCAATGTTTATGAAATAATAAATTGTGTATTAATAAAATATTATATTTTAAAATCTGTGTATTGAGAGAAGATATCTTGTGATAGGTTTTTTTTTTACAAATTTGGATAATTTGTGTTTTTTTTTTTTTTTTTTTCATCCCATCATCCCCACCATCACCAACAATGCTCTCACTCTCTATCAAATCAAATGGGGGTTAAGGAAAATATTGGTTTCATGTTAACACCCATATTTTTTTTTTACAGGTTAGTCAAATAGGTTAAGGATTGTTAACATTAAATGGGTTAATGTGAAAGGTTAACCTGACTATTAACATAAGCTGAAAATAAAATATTTTTGGTATTTAGTGAATACTTTTGTATTTACTTAATCTTTATCTGGCACATTATTCAGTGGTGATTTGTAGAATGATGAGTTATGGTGCAAAGGATGGAGCAATGGGTTTTGTTTTGGGTAATGTTCTTATACTTTTATATAAAGATATATTTTGGCGATTTGTTTTGAGAAGTGCTCTTACTGATTCGAATTTGGTGCTCTTTCATTTCTAAAAGATATATTTGGGTGATTCTTTTGGATATATTAATTTTTTTGTTTTAGTTTAGAAGCATTATTTTTGGTATTGGTATGTATCTAAGAAGCTTTCAATTGCAGTAAGAGTGCATCAAAATAGAAAATCACTTCCAATTTAATTGCTTTATTTACATTTATGGTAATTTGTATATGAAGCATTGTGTTTGTGTGTGAAGCATTGTTTTCCTATGCATTTTGTTAGTTTAAATTAACATGGTATATGAATCATTTTGTATATCAAGCATGGTAATTTAAATTGAATTTTTTAATTGGTTTAACAAAGAAGCCTTCTATTTGTTAGTCTACTTTCAAATTCTATTTTTTCGTAGTGTAATGATTTAACTATGTCAATTGTGGAATCTAATCTCTTTTTGTTCTTGGTATTATTGATTGGCAGATTATTGATATTGACATAAAACAATGCATCTTTAGCTTAAATTTTATATTATTGATATTGGCGGGTTTAGAATTTTATATTATTATATGTGTGATTTTGATTGATTTCTTAGTCTAAAGAAACTAACAAAATGCATAGGAAAACAATGTGCAACCTTTATTTTTTTTCCCTCAATATTTAATGTACATTAGTAATCTCATTATACACCACCAATTTAGCCCACCTGTGTTTGGATTTTGTTTTAGGCTGAAGATTTATAATGGAATGATTCCCACTCACTTCCACCCCATATCTCAATTAAAATTTTGGTTTTGTTTAATTGGTACAAATGTATTCAATTTCTATGGAATTCGAAATTTTTACCAATGTAAGTAAGAAGCTAAATTCAATAAACCAATTATAAATTCAATATCTATAAAATCTTGATTTATTGAGTTATTGATATTGTTTAATTGGCATTAGGGTTGCAAATGAACCGAGTTGTTCATGAACAAGCTTGGTTTGGCTCGTCTCATTAAGGGCTTGGCTCGGCTCGGCTCGTTTACTAAACGAGCTGAGCTCGAGCTCGAATGTTAGGCTCGTTTAATAACGAGCCAAGCTCGAGCTCGCATAAGCTCGACTCGTCAAGCTCGGCACGTTTATCTTTATTTAAATTATATAATAAATATATTATTTATATATTAAATAATATATAAATATATATATATAAATAATAATATAAATACATTTTTTATATATTAATAATATAAATAATATTTAAAAAAATTTATCGAGTCGAGCCGAGCCGAGCTCGAGTTTCATTAATATTAACGAGCCGAGCCGAGCCGAGCCGAGCTCGAGCCCAGTTCCTTATCGAGCCGAGCTCGAGCTCAATAAACGAGCTCAATAAATAAATGAGCCGAGCTCACAGCTCAGCAGAGTTTGGCTCAGCTCGGTTCGTTTGCAACCCTAATTGGCATGAGTTATTGATATAAAAGGTAAATTCATGAGTGAATTTGTTTTAGACTTATAGAAGTTGAGTAGGAGTTTTTATTTGCTAAGATTTCAAATTTATGGCTTCTTGTGTTAATGATAGATATTAGATTTTTATTTTTATTTTTTATTTTTTCAGTTAATTGGTTTGAATTTCATAACTTAATTATTTGGATTGTAGTATCATCCTGTTCAATCTTGATTAATCTCATTAACAAAAGTCATCTTATTTACATTAAATCCTCTAATTGGTTGTTTATAATTTCATCATTATCGGTTGGTTTATCAGAGAACCCTTATATTTGCTAGTCTACTTTCAAATTCTATTTTTTTTTTTTTTATAGTGTAATGATGTGGAATCTAATCTCTTTTTGTTCTTAGTATTATTGATTGGGAGGTTTAGAATTTTATATTATTATGTGTGTGGTTTTGATTGTGTAACAACCCACATTTTATGGCTTAGTCATGTTTGCATGCATTTACATGTTTTGCCATGTTAAGTCGCTGTAACAACCCATATTCATGTTGTAGTATGTTCATGTTCATTTATAATCCTTGCCTTGTTAAGTTTGCATTCATGAATCTTGTCTTGTTTTGTGTTTATGTGATTTGTCTTAGTGTTGTGTGCCTGCTTTGTTCCTTCCTTGGTGCCTCAAGCCTAAGTTATGTTTAGCCGAAGTCATGCCAAGCTTATTACGTTACGCCTAGATCATTCCAAACCGAGGTCACTTTAGTCTAGAAGTATCTTGGAACCCCTTTGTTTGACCTCCACCTTCATCCTGGCATATTGGCCGAGATGTCATTATCTAGGCCGAGTGTGTGAATCACCAAGGCCGAGATGTGCATTATCTAGGCCGAGATGTTACCTTTGCACCTGAATGATCTTGTCCTGGAGTGGTATGACCTAAACGAGGTGTGGCGCATCTAGGCCAAGGTGTGGCACAGCTTAGTCAAGTGTTGTCCTTCCTAGCCGAGTCACCTTAGTTGCCGAAGCTTTGTCCTTAGCCGATGTCACCACTTGCCGGAGTGCCATTCCGAGTAGCTTGTTAGATACACTTTGTCATAGTCTTGTTTTGTCAACCTATCACTTTTGAAGAGAACCAACCAGTCGTTGCCACGTGTCTGAGCTGAGAGTTAAGTCAGCCAGGCAGAGAGAGAAACCCATCATTTTGTTTCTATACTTGTTTTGAAGAGGAGAGGAGAGCTCTAGGAGAGGAGAAGAGTTCTTGAGGGAGGA
>NW_021026220.1:534500-596515 GCF_004153795.1 Camellia sinensis | reverse complement strand
AGTTCCTTAAAAGAGTAGGGAAAAGATAAGTTAATTATTTATTCTATTCACAGATAAATTTAGCACTGACAAAGCATCCTAATTTCTTAAATTTTGGGCTAAGATCCAAGTACCGAAAAATGAAATGCTCTAATAAATTTTAAAGAGAGAAGTAGAACCTCATGAGGAATGATGAAATATAGTCATTTTGAAGAAATTGTGTATGTGTGTGTGTGTGTATGAGAGAGAGAGAAAGAGAGTGCTAACCTATTGAGCATTAAGAAACAAATGATTAAGGTCAAGAAAATCCTCTCCTCCGATTTGTTGCCGCGATGTCGCCGATTTGGACCCACCGATCTAACAAGTCTAGCACCCAATAGACCCACCCATGTAAGGATAACCTATGGCTGAAGGCACTGCGAACAAACTTTTTTTGATACCACATGTGCTACGAAATTCCATTATAATGAATCAATTCAAAATGATAATATCACTCCAATTTAAAACTTCACATATAAGGAAAACTAAAATAAATAACTAATAAATTTCAAATCTTTTATTTCCTAATGAATTTATCATGAATGTAAGCTTCCCACCTCATTCACATAATTGGGGTGGTGCCATTAAGAGTTCCTACCCCATTCTCTAAGATAATTTCAAAATCAGCCATGTTTAAAGAATAGTTCAAATCAGTCTACTAAAACATCAAATATCAATAGGAATAGTTCAAATCCTTCCAACTTTTTCACAGTTTCAACTAACTACTTATAAATAAATGAATAAAACTAACCCAAGTTACTTTGAAGACTAACCTTATTGTTGACACCAGAATATCATGGATGATACAACAAATCCAATCCACTTTCACAACCAGCTATGTTGGAATGTCAGAGGTCCTGAAAAGATAAATGAATTCAGAAACAAATCATGAAAATAGTGCATCAAAATAGACGGGTCTTTCTTAATCAAAAAACATAAAATTCATAACCATGATCAAATGGGGAGGGGGGAACTAAAGTCAAGTATATAAAAATTAAGAGGCAACAATACTATAACATACTCCTCCTTCAACCCACTAATAAATTAGTCTTTTTTAATGTAACTCTAACATCCTGCACAATATGCACTAAATTTACACAAAAATCCATGCCAAGCATATGTGACTTCCACTAAAATATGCAAAGATGCTAAATTAAATTGTTACAATTAAATGTAGTGAATTTTCAAGAGCACTTTACAGTCCACACTCAATAACCATCCATAAGGTCCAATCTTTTACATTGATAAGAGACTTTACAAAAATAGCAGTAGGAAGCTTTACAAAAGTGGTTGACATCAAGGATATACTTTACAAAAAATTTGTCAACTTTGCAAAATGTATGCCATTGTCACGACCCCAAACCGCCCCTAGTGGTTTGGTGCCGTGATGGCCAGCAATCCAAGATTACCGAAGGCCAACTTTCAAAAGTTTAACACAATCAGAGTATAGTATAGGGGGCTCACAGATGCGGAAGCGATAAATCAAAATACAAGTGGTCCATAAGAGCTGTGCATAGATCAAATGTAATGACATACATGACATAGTTTCTCATTCGGTTGATAATAAACGAAATACATAACAGAATCTTGATCAAAAGGCTTCTAGAGCCGACATGTGCAAATACAATGATTACAAGCCAAAGAAGCATAATCTTCAAGATTTGCCGACGTAAATACAAATTTTCCGACATAGAACAAGTCAAGCCGACATGACAAGAATCCAAAACAAGCTTTGCAAAATACTTCTAGGCGTCGCCGCCGTCCTGCTCATCACCTACATATATATAGAGAGGGTGAGCTTGGATACTCAGTGAATGGTACTAGTAATAAAGGTTTTGCATGAATATAGCCGAAGTCTTTTCCAAACAAGACATACCAAGACCATACGAATATTAGCCGAGATCCTTTAAGAGCAAAACACATCAAAACTTTATCAAAGCAAGAGATGAACCGTATTCATCTATCAAGTCTTACAAGTCTCAAGGGATGCTTACTGGCATCGGCAAAACACAGATCAAGCTTTCCGAGCAACCAAATCCACACGGTAAACCGTCAGTGGCAAAACAAAGACTGCACGATCCGTAATCGATTAGTCGAAGGTACTGCGAAAGTTTATAGTCCTCCAGCACAAGGGACTTGGTTGACCACGATGCCCCTTTGTGTAATCAGAAACCCTAGCATCTTCCCCGCTGTAACACCAAAAGTACACTTCTGGGGATTCAACCGCAACCGAAACTCTCTGATCCTTTGGAAGAATTTTTGTAAGGCGGTGTAGTGGCCTTCTCTTTCTTTGGACTTGACAATCATCAAAACAAAGCTTATACGATACATCAAAACAGAGCTATTCATTCATGCTTAACAAATACTTTCGTCAAAACAAAGCAAAGTAAGATTTATCAAAACAGTATAACATAACTCTATTAAAAATACCACTCACCTAGATCTCCTCGGTGTAGGCTCAAAGCAAAGATCAAGGACCTACAATCACATGGCAATCACATTCTCAAAACAAGCTTTATATGCATGCAAATGATCCCGGCATTCTCACTAGATCCAAGTCAATGACAAAGCAAAACATGCTGGGAGTTTAAACACTGCTTCCGTCTCATGAAAACACACTGGGTACCAACCAGGTCTTTGCCGAGGTCCCACACCTCCTTGCCGAGGTGTGGTCCCGATGGCCTCATTCAAAAGCAAAGTCGGGAAAACCTGGGTTTCCTTTTGAAGAACACGAAGAACATGATCATGAGGAAAATGAATGCAAGATCATAACTTGTTACAAAAATTTGAGATTTCATGCCAAAAGTTCAAAACATGGACCTGGGTACCCATACAAGAAGGTCATACAAGAACAAACACAAAAACATGGTTTTTGCTCCAAACTTTCGGATCAAAACGAGACCTTCTTCAAGAACACATGAATACTATCTTTCTCTTCCGAAACCAACTTCAAATCGATGCATGACATGCAAAACAGATTCGATCGTGCAATGCAGCTAGATGATCAATGAGAACAACAAGAGTAGATTAAGATTCTAACCTCAAAACTCGAATCCAACGGTTCAAACCTCAAAGATCAAGCTTGGAAGATCTATTCTCACTCAAGAACTTCTCCTCCTTACTCTAGAGCTTCTCTCTCTAAAGGCAAGGATTTGAGACAAAATGATTTGTTTCTAGGTCTGTCGGTTGTCTTAACAATCAGCTCGGACACGTGGCACTACTGGGTTGGTTCGACTCAAAAGGTGATTGATTGATAAGACAAGTTTATGACAAAGCGTATTCAACAAGCTAGATGGCAAGACACATCGGCAAGCAATGACATCGGCTAAAGTTAAAGCTTCGGCAACAGGGTAACAAAGACATCGGCTAGGGAGGACGACACTTGACTAAGCTGTGCCACACCTTGGCCGGGGTGTGCCACACCTTGGTCTAGGCCATTCCTGTCCAAGGACAAGGATTACTAAGTGCAAAACATCTCGGCAATCATACCCGGGGTGAAGATGGGGGGTCGACCAAGTGGTTCCAAAACAGTTCTAAGTACAAAGGTTCAGAGGTGAACTAAGCTCAAGATGACCTCGGCTTCACACCAAGCAAGGGACAAAATCATGCAAGCAACACTTAGACAAAACAAGGCAAGGCAAGACTTGCAACAACATAACAAGACAAGATCATGCATGGATGTATGCAAGTATGACAAGAGTAAGGTGAGGGTTGCTACAGCCATATAATGTCTTCAAACTTGTTCTTTTACAAAAAGTACTTGGACACCTCTAAAGCGCTTGGACACCTTCATGAAGTCAATTATACGATTCTTTAATGCGGAATAAATGCTTGATATGAATCGCAATAAAAGAAGAAACTAAATTGCTCAACAACAGTACCTCCAGCCATTGGTGCTGCTCACGTTAGGAGACGCTGGTTTAACAGTCTTCCAAACTCTGCTCACTCTAATTTGATGGTGTAAGACTGAAGAGAATTGAGTCAGTGAGCTTGGGGACCAAAACCAAGTATTTATAGCCAAGCTTCCATCAAGCTTTTCGGTGGCTCCATGTTGCCACTGTTTCAGATTATCATGGGCACGTTCCAACTGCTCTATGAACATGATGAAGATGCATAGAAGTTGAGCACCATTATAAAAACAAATTTCTTGAAATTAAGGGAAGTTTGACACCCGTTCTTATGAACGGTTTCCGTGAGAAGCGGTCAACATTCTCCCACTTGGTCCACACTTCTAAACTATTGTCTCAACTTAAACTTCATTGATAATCAGTATTTAAGTAATAAACACATGAATCATGGCAATAGGTCCTCTTATGACGAGTACTACCTTCCATGTATTACAATGCATTTATTTCTTAAATGTTATAATTTATGTGACAACAATTTCTTAATGAATGACCCCTACGTTCATTCTTGATCCAACATAGATGAATTTTTCTCAAACTTAAGGTGCACATAAAATAGAGAAAAAACATCACATTAAGTAAGAGTTTAATGAGAAAACATAGTTCGTACAATGAATGAACTACATAATGGAATTAAGTCCCATTGACATTACATGATCCTTGAATTTAGATGGTGGCATGCCCTTAGTCAAAGGATCAGCAATCATCAATTCAGTACTGATGTGTTCAATGACCACTTTTCCTTCCTTAACACGTTCCCTTATGGCTAAGTACTTAATGTCGATATGCTTACTTCGACTACCACTTTTGTTATTCTTAGTCATAAAAACAGCAGCTGAATTGTCACAAAATATCCTCAATGGCCTGTGAATAGAATCTAAGATTCTAAGCCCCGAAATGAAACTCCTAATCCATACACCATTCGATGTAGCCTCAAAACAAGCCACGAACTCAGCTTCCATAGTGGAAGTAGCAATCAAGGACTGTTTGGCACTCCTCCATGAAATAGCTCCACCAGCCATCATAAAGATGTAACCTGATGTTGATTTACGTGAATCCATACAACCGGCAAAGTCTGAATCAGAATAACCAACTACTTCCAAACTGTCAGTCCGTCTGTAGGTAAGCATGTAGTCCTTGGTGCCTTGAAGGTACCGCATCACTTTCTTTGCAGCTCTCCAGTGGTCTAAACCTGGATTACTCTGATATCGTCCCATCATACCCACAACAAAAGCTATGTCAGGTCTGGTGCAAACCTGAGCATACATTAGACTTCCAATAGCTGAGGCATATGGGATGTTTTTCATTTGTTCCCTTTCCAAGTCATTCTTTGGGCATTGGTTCAAATTGAACCTATCACCCTTCACAATGGGAGCTACACTAGGTGCACAATCCTTCATTCGATATCTCTCTAAGACTTTGTTAATATAGGTTTCCTGAGACAGACCTAAGATGCCTTTACATCTGTCTCTATGGATCTTAATGCCAATGACATAAGATGCCTCACCCATATCTTTCATATCAAAATTCTTAGAAAGGAATTGTTTCACCTCATGTAATAACCCCATATCATTAGTTGCAAGTAGAATATCATCCACATATAAAACAAGAAAACATATCTTACTCCCACTGACCTTCTGGTATATACACTGATCCAAAGACGTTTTCAACAAATCCAAATGAAGAAATAACACCATGAAACTTGTAATACCACTGGCGGGACGCTTGTTTTAAACCATAAATGGATTTATTGAGTTTGCAAACCAAGTGCTCACCATTACTAGAGGGGAATCCTTCTGGTTGTTTCATGTAAACCTCCTCCTCTAAATCACCATTAAGAAAAGCCGTTTTCACATCCATTTGGTGCAACTCCATGTCAAAATGTGCTACCAATGCCAAAATAATCCTTAAGGAATCTTTCTTAGATACAGGAGAGAATGTCTCCTTGTAGTCGATTCCTTCCTTTTGAGTGAATCCCTTAGCAACAAGTCTAGCTTTGTATCTCTCAATGTTGCCCAACGAGTCCCTTTTGGTCTTAAAGACCCATTTATTTCCAATAGCTTTAGCTTCATTAGGCAACTCTACAAGGCTCCAGACATTGTTGTCCCTCATAGAATTCATTTCCTCTATCATAGCATTGTACCAATATTCGGACTCTTTGCAATTAATGGCTTGTGAAAAAGATTCAGGACAATCTTCAGTTTCTATATCATAGTCAGTTTCTTGTAGATACACTACATAGTCACTAGGAATAGCCGACTTCCTTGCTCTAGTAGATCTTCTTAATGTTGCACCAACATCTTCTTGGGGAGGATGTGGTTCAACTAGTTGTTCAGAAATTGGTAATTCTTGAACTTGCTGATCTACTTGAATGATGTCAGCCGCTTGTAGAACTTCAATGATTGGTTGTTCAACACCAATTTGTACTGAAGGGGTGTTATGAACAACAATCATCCTATTATTTGAAGTGGAAGGTTGATTACCTGAATGATCATTTTCAGAAATTGTGTTCCTTGAATGATCCCTCCCACTAATCAAGTCATTCTCAAGAAATTTGGCATTCCTTGATTCCACAATCCTGGTGGTAAGAGTTGGACAATAAAATCTGTAACCCTTGGACCTTTCAACATATCCAATGAAATAACCACTAATGGTCCTCGGATCCAATTTCTTTTCTTGTGGATTATAAATCCTCACTTCAGACGGGCATCCCCAAACACGTACATGCCTTAAACTCGGTTTCCAACCTTTGAATAACTCAAACGGTGTTTTAGGAACAGCTTTGGTTGGAACCCGGTTTAAGATGTATACAGCCGTCTTAAGTGCCTCAGTCCACAAGTTTTTAGGAAGATTGGAGCTACTCTGCATGCTCCGCACCATGTCCAATAATGTTCGGTTTCTTCTTTCAGCTACACCATTTTGATCCGGTGAACCAGGCATAGTGTATTGGGGAACAATCCCATTTTCTTGAAGAAACCTTGCAAAAGGACCAAGTGCTTGTCCATCTTCTGTATATCTACCATAGTATTCTCCACCTCGGTCTGACCTCACAATCTTAATTTGCTTACCGCATTGTTTCTCCACTTCAGCCTTGAAAACTTTAAAGGCATCTAATGCTTCATTCTTATTATGAAGCAAGTAGAGATACATGTATCGTGAATAGTCGTCAATGAATGAAATGAAGTATTTCTGACCATGTGAGTCCATGTCTGGACTACAAATGTCTGTATGTATGATTTCCAATATGTGAGAACTCCTTGTGGCACCTTTCGTAGACTTGTTGGTCAGCTTTCCCTTTATGCAGTCCACACAAGTTTCAAAACTAGTAAAGTCAAGAGTACTAAGTGCCCCATCACTTACTAATCTTTTAATACGCTCAATGGAGATATGACCTAAAAAGATATTTGAATTGTTTTCTAAGGGATGACCAACAAAAGGAAACATTAAAATGCTTTAGTAAGAATGCAAATCAGATACTTACCACAATGTTCAAATACGAAAGGTTGTTACGAAGTTTCACTTCTTCCTCAAGCTCTCTAATGTGAACCTATTAAGCATATTTAAAGAAATGATTCAGATATATAGGACCACAAACACAATGCTTCATATACAAATTACCATAAATGTAAATAAAGCAATTAAATTGGAAGTGATTTTCTGTTTTGAAGCACTCTTACTGCAATTGAAAACTTCTTAGATACATACCAATACCAAAAATAATGCTTCTAAACTAAAACAAAAAAATTAATATATCCAAAAGAATCACCAAAATATATCTTTCAGAAATGAAGGAGCACCAAATTCGAAATCAGTAAGAGCACTTCTCAAAACAAATCGCCAAAATATATCTTTTATAAAAAGTATAAGAACATTACCCCAAAACAAAACCCATTGCTCACATCCTTTGCACCATAACTCATCATTCTACAAATCACCACTGAATAATGTGCCAGATAAAGATTAAGTAAATACAAAAGTATTCACTAAATACCAAAAATATTTTATTTTCAGCTTAATGTTAATAGTCAGGTTAACCTTTCACATTAACCCATTTAATGTTAACAATCCTTAACCTATTTGACTAACCTGTAAAAAAAAAAATATGGGTGTTAACATGAAACCAATATTTTCCTTAACCCCCATTTGATTTGATAGAGAGTGAGAGCATTGTTGGTGATGGTGGGGATGATGGGATGAAAAAAAAAAAAAAAAAAAACAAACAAATTATCCAAATATGTAAGGAAAAGATAAGTTAATTATTGATTCTATTTACAGATAAATTCAGCGCTGACAAAGTATCCCAATAGGGAAAAGATAAGTTAATTATTTATTCCATTCACAGATAAATTCAGCACTGACAAAGCATCCTAATTTCTTAAATTTTGGGCTAAGATCCAAGTATCGAAAAATGGAATGCTCTAATAAATTTTAAAGAGAGAAGTAGAACCTCATGAGGAATGATGAAATATAGTCATATTGAAGAAATTGTGTATGTGTGTGTGTGTGTGTATGGGAGAGAGAGAAAGAGAGCGCTAACCTATTGAGCATTAAGAAACAGATGATTAAGGTCAAGAAAATCCTCTCCTTCGATTTGTTGCCGCGATGTGGCCGATTTGGACCCACCGATCTAGCAAGGCTAGCACCCAACAGACCCACCCATGTAAGGATAACCTATGGCTGCAGGCACTGCGAACAAACTTTTTTTTGATTCCACACGTGCTACGAAATTTCATTATAATGAATCAATTCAAAATGATAATATCACTCCAATTAAAACTTCACATATAAGGAAAACTAAAATAAATAACTAATAAATTTCAAATCTTTTATTTCCTAATGAATTTATCATGAATGTAAGCTTCCCACCTCATTCACATAATTGGGGTGATGCCTTCAAGAGTTCCCACCCCATTCTCTAACATAATTTCAAAATCAGCCATGTTTAAAGAATAGTTCAAATCAGTCTAATAAAACATCAAATATCAATAGGAATAGTTCAAATCCTTCCAACTTTTTCACAGTTTCAACTAACTACTTATAAATAAATGAAATAAAACTAACCCAAGTTACTTTGAAGACTAACCTTACTGTTGATACCAGAATATCATAGATGATACAACAAATCCAATCCACTTTCACAACCAGTTGTGTTGGAATGTCAAAGGTCCTGAAAAGATAAATGAATTCAGAAACAAATCATGAAAATAGTGCATCAAAATACACGGGTCTTTCTTAATCAAAAAACATAAAATTCATAACCATGATCAAATGGGGAGGGGGGAACTAAAGTCAAATATATAAAAATTAATAGGCAACAATACTATAACATACTCCTTCTTCAACCCACTAATAAATTAGTCTTTTTTAATGTAACTCTAACATCCTGCACAATATGCACTAAATTTACACAAAAATCCATGCCAAGCATATGTGACTTCCACCAAAATATGCAAAGATGCTAAATTAAATTGTTACAATTAAATGTAGTGAATTTTCAAGAGCACTTTATAGTCCACACTCAATAACCATCCATAAAGTCCAATCTTTTACATTGATAAGAGACTTTACAAAACAACAGTAGGAAGCTTTACAAAAGTGGTTGACATCAAGGATATACTTTACAAAATATTTGTCAACTTTGCAAAATGTATGCCATATAATGTCTTCAAACTTGTTCTTTTACAAAAAGTACTTGGACACCTCTAAAGTGCTTGGACGCCTTCAAACTTGTTCTCCATCACATTTTGAAAAGTCCATGTATCAACTTCTGTGTACTTCTTCCAGTGAGGAGCATGCACAACAATCTAATGTTTAAAAAACAATAACATTAGCATATTAAAACAATACGGAAAATAGATATTGAAATAATATAGAATAAGGATACCTTATTACAATTCCATTGGAGTAATATAGTCTTATTTATCCTCTTCAGCTCCATAGCTTTTTCACCCCAATCCTACAAAAGTTTGACTTGATCATGATTTAAACAAAATTTTAATTAAAATAGCCTTTAAATTTATTTCCTTCTTTCATCATTTGTATTCTTTTTTAAACTTTAGTTACTCCCTCTTTTGATTGGAAAATTTTATATATCTTTGTCAAAAATCCTTTATAATTTTTTCTAGTGTATTGTTTTTTAAGGATGCATAATTTAGTTTGGAAAGATCCTTTATAATTTTTTCTAGTGTATTGTTTTTTAAGGATGCATAATTAGTAATATTAAGAATTAAAAGCACTATTCCTATCTTCACAAACTTTACAGTAAAAAAAAATTACACATAGATTATACATGTTTCAAAATATCACATTCCCCCATGATTTTCTTTACACATGCTCCAAAAAAAACTTGAAAAGAACCATACCACTTGTGTATTTTTTATTCCATTTCTTGAGTAGTTTTCGTTTCTTTTTCCTTTAAGCTTCTCATTTTCCTTTACCCTTACCTTTGCCTTTGTCTTTCAAAAAATAAGCAAAAATTATTAAGGAAAAATACGAGAAGCAAATAAATTTGATTGGTGGGCTTACCCTACAAACACAGAGGACATTGAAGTCCCGTTCATTATGGATCACAACATTGACATTTCTGTTTTGAAGAAACTGAATCTGTGTATATATAGAAATGCATTTGAAAAGTAAAAGAGAAATTATATTAAGAAATGTAGATTAAATAAAAAATTAGTATAGAGATCTAATATTACTGTTTCCTCCAACATGACATCCACTTGTAAAAAATAATACAAAAGCATTTGATTATGAGAAAAATCTTAAATAATAAGTAAGAAATTAAGCCTCGATTAATAAAATATAAACTAAACATGAATGTTGTCTATGATTTGAATTAAAATGAACTCCAAGGTTGTTGAAGAGGTTGTTGAAGACTTGTAGTGAAGAAATAACTCATTTAATAGTGCTATAAATAGATTGGGTTTAAATACCAATGGGATGTACAATGACTGTTTGATTATTTAATTGCGCCATAATTTAAGTACAACTGGCTATTTCTTTCTCACTATAATTCTAATTTCCAGCAACCAAATAAAATCAAAAGATTACAGAACACTACTTTGCATGTTAAAAAAGGAAATCCAATTCACACATTTATCAAAATGACCCAAATCATTTATCAGAACACTAATTATATTTGAAACACTTCAATCTCATTTATGCTTTATTTGGTACACTGAAATGGTTATTCCTTACATTTCCCTATGGAATAATCATTCCCTTATAATGGTTAATGATGACTCCCATTGCAATGAATTTTTCACTATTCTTTTAGTCAACCAAACATGAGAAGTGTAAGGAATCTTTGCACTTTATTACAATGAACCAAACACTACCTTAGAGTTTCATGTGACATTTTATTCCAGAAGATTACAACATGGGGAAAAGGAAAACAGGGAAAGAAGCTCAATCAAACTGTCAAATAAATAGTATAGAAATAAACAACCTTTTTCCTTCCTCTAATCAATCATCAATTTGAAGACACTGCAAGTCGAAATTCCAAGCTAATCTAAATATGCAAAATTCCTTTCAATCTAGTACACCACCTCTATGGTAGTGATGTTGTACATACAAATGGTTGTTGGATGAGTTTTGGTCCAAAGTCTACCCTTTTTGGCACTAATTCTTTGGCCAAGCACATCTTGTAAGAGAGAGGTTACATTGCAAGAAAAAAAATATAGACGTAGAAAGAAGCAAATCTATGTAGAACTAAGTTAGAAGTTAGAGTTAAAGACCCAAAATAATAGGAGAAGCAAATCAATTTCTAGCAACAAATAAAACATATTTTCAAAAACTTCAAACCCATCCCATTTAGACTATAACTCTATAGTTTTTGAAAATATATATAAATATAAAAAATGGTTGGTGTAGATTACAAATATAAGTAGGACATTTCCCAAAGAACTTGAAACACTTTTAAGCAGGACATATCCCTAATTATTCTGGGGAAAAAAAAGGCCCATTATTGACAAAAAAAAAAAAAAAAGAGCCCATTATTGACAAAAGTTATAAAGTTAATTCATATACCATGAATAACATATATCATTGAAGGAATTAATAAAAAATCACATAGATATACAAATGCCAAACTAATAAGGGGGGGGGGGAATTGGACCAATCAGCACCCACTGGGGGTGCTGGGCGTCTCCCCCAGTGGGGGTCTCCCCCATTTTTCTAAAGTTAATTCATATACCATGAATAACATATATCATTGAAGGAATTAATAAAAAATCACACAGATATGCAAATGCCAAACTAATAACCTACCAATTATTTTTCGTCATCAAATTTTACTAAAATTAAACAATTTATCAAAATGAGTTGTGTTTCCAACTGAAACTATCAATAAAACACATCAAACACTTACTACTTTGCTTCGTAAAACCTATTTATTAAAATTAACAACTAATAAAAGATTTGCAAATCTACACAGTTTGAAAATAATAATTTGACTTCAAACATTAAATAAAAATAATGAATCAGTCTAAAATTTTCAAGTATTGGTAACACAATCTGACTCCAACAACATTAGAAGAAAATATTAATGAATCCTACCATTTTTCTTAGAAATTAATAAATCCTAAAATTTTTAGATATGCCACATTATCCCAACCTGGCAAAGGGTGCCAATGAGTAGAAACATATATAGTAGTAAAGTCAACAAATATATACTTTTGTACCTAAAGTGGACAAATAGATAGAAAAATAAACAAAAAATATATATTTCATAAAGTCAAGCTTCATACAACCAACAAATAATTTCATCAAACATAATTCATCCACGAGGTGGTCGACCGCTAAAACATCTCCCAGATATAACTAAGCTAACCTTTTTTTGACAAAAGATAGACATGAGAAAGAAATATTTCAATCTACATAAGAAAATATTATGAGAATTGAATTATTAACCTTAAAAAGATCTAAGAATTGTCTTTCCAAGATTTTTTCATTTTTAGAAGGAAAAAAAAAAAAAAAAAGAGGAAAAGATAAAATTTGAACCGTTGGATTAGAATATAAATCTTAGCCTATGATTCAATTTAATGGTCCACATTTTGACACGTAAGACAAAAGTCCCATCAAACTCATCAAGTCAAACTCAACCAAGTAAAACCCAATCTCACAATTTTAAAAGCTATGAAATTATCCTCTATTTTTTTCAATAATCAAACAGCCAGAAAAGCCAAAAAAAAAAAATAAAAATAAAAAAAAAGTATTCACAAAAAAAAATCCAAAAGCCAGCATATCATTATCATACACATATTAAACACATAAACTTCAATCTCAAATATTTCTTTCTCTGTAAATCTCCCATTTACACTGTTGTTTCTGGAATTATATAGAATTCACAATGTTATTTTCTTTTCTTGAATGGGCAATCTTTTTAGATTTATATATTAGGAACCAATGGATATTTCATTAATATTTTTGTTTCATCAACTACTATGCCCACAAGTGCATGCTTAATTGCGATTGCACACACATGAGAGAGAGAGAGAGGCTTATTTGGTCAATAATGAAGATTTTAACTGGCCAATTTTTCACAATAATGAAGATTAAGGAAGAAGGTTAGCAATGAAGTTAGTTATTACGCAACTAATAATTCTATTAAAGAAATATTTAGGCCAGTACAACCGTGTGAATCAATTCAGCATATGTAAATTGCTATTTTTAAAAGCCACTCTAAGAAAAATGGCCAATTTACATAGCAGAAACTTCAGTTCAACAATGAATGTAGATCGCATAAAAAAAGGAAAAAAAGTTTGATAGTGGCACTAACTAAACAGTTCTAAAATATAGTGTGTCTGGAGGTTCAAACAAATACATGAAACACACAGCATAAAGAATAATGCAAATCATAATGAAAAGAGGCGAACTTACGATCACGATTTGCTTCCTCTATCATCTCTTGAATCTCCTTGTCAGTAAAGCTCTCGCCCAGCTCCTTTGTAATTCGTTGAATGTCTGTGGCAGATATTGTTCCCTATATTCAAATGACAAAAAAACAGTTAGTAAAAAAAAAAAGGACAAAATAAGGCAAGCATAATTGTATTTGCACACATTTTTATCTTGGTCGATAATGCGGAATGCTTTTGTAACCTCTTCTTTAGTGTCCCTTTCTCCAATCTTGGTTGTCATCGTATGCACAAACTCATCAAAATCAATTGCACCACTACCACACTATAAATCTATATAAAATTATTTGAGATTGGTGTAGAACTTGAAACATGTTTAAGGAGGACATATCCTTAATTGACCAAACACTTTCTATATTGGCCCTGTTTGGTATAGCTTTTTTTCAGCTTATTTCAGCTTTCAGCTTAATTTAAACTATTTTGATGTGTTTGGTTTAGCTTAACAATGCAGCTTATAGCTTTTTTTAAGTCAAAAATCAGCTTATTCTTTGAGTGGGGCAGGAGAAGCTTAATTTATAAGTCAGAAATCAGTTTATGTTCATAGTTATAAGCTATAAGCTGTTAAGCTTAATTTATAAGTCAGAAATCAGTTTATGTTCATAGTTATAAGCTATAAGCTGTTAAGGCATAAGCTATAAGTACTTTCTCACAACTCTACCAAATAGGGCCATTGCCACCAAAGTGGATATTAGGTTGTCGGTTGGCTCAAAATTTATAGGTTGCCAAATAATAGAATCCATGATAGCAAAACAAAAGACATCCAAAAAAAAAAAAAAAATCCAAAAAAATAGCAAAAAAAAAGACATCCCAAAAAATTAGAGTAACTGTGTGTGTCAATTTCTGACCGCACTGCCAATCAAGCACTTAGCTGGAGAACACTGGCAGAATAGATTAAGCCCAAACGACCTGTCACAAAAAGAAGAGATTCCGGCAGTGGTTCGTCCACTCGGGGGCACTCCGAAGATCAAGTCAGTTATCTCTCAAAGATAGCAAAAGTGCTTAACTCACTATTCAGAGCATAAAAAGCATACCATAGACCCATGAGGGTGCCTCTCTTTTATAGCCAACAGAAACCTAGTCCCAATAAAAGCCTAGCTTCAATGGACTTAGGATTACTGCTAATCATGAACTCCTAGTAGGAATGGGATAAACTCTCTAAAAGTTTTATCTTTATCCAAACTGAAGTCCTCTCCTATTCTAGGACTCTTGTCCCTTATCCGCTTATCCCGGATTCTGGTTTCTTCGCAGATAACCTCGGCCTAGCTGAGATCATCTCGGCGTCATAACCAGGACACGTGGCACCTCGGCTGGCACTTCGGTGACACCTCGGCCATGTGTTGTCATTCAAAAATTATGTCCCCACAACTGCCCCCTAGGTTCTATTACCTTGACATCCTGAGGTGATGGAACCTATATCATTCCTCCAACTTAGCACGTCGGCTAAGCTTGCCTTATCCCTTACTACCGAGGTCATCATTCATCGGCTTAATATGACCAAGACTTATAGTCTGTTTTCATCAATGCTTTAAAATAATTTGCATGTCTTCAACGTACACCTTAACTGTGTAATCTTCTCGATGTGGAATACTTCGGTTATACCCACTAACAGTTATCTCGGCTTTGGCCTAACACTTGAAAACATTTTTTACAATATTTTCACAAGTGTTATTCACAACTCGATACTTTACTCTTTAATTAGTTGTGGGGACATAATTTTTGAATGACAACACGTGGCCGAGGTGTCACTGAAGTGCTAGCTGAGGTACCACATGTCCTGGTCATGACGTTGAGATGATCTCGGCTAGGCCGAGGTTATTTGCGAAGAAATCAGAATCTGGGATAAGCGGATAAGGGACAAGAGTCCTAGAATGGGAGAGAACTTCAGTTTGGATAAAGATAAGACTCTTAGAGAGTTTATCCCAATCCTACTAGGAGTCCAAGATTAGCAGTAATCTTAAGTCCATTAAAGCTATGCTTCTATTGGGACTAGGTTTGTGTTGGCTATAAAAGAGAGGCACCATCATGGGTCTAAGGTATGCTTTTTATGCTCTGAATAGTGAGTTAAGCACTTTTGCTATCTTTGAGAGATAACTGACTTGATCGTCGGAGTGCCCCCGGGTGGACGAACCATCGCCAGAATCTCTTCTTTTTGTGACTGGTCGTTCGGGCTTAATCTATTTTGCCAGTGTTCTCCAGCTGAGTGTTTGATTGGTAGTGTGGTCGGAAATTGACACACACAATTTGGCGCCGTCTGTAGGAAAAAAATGAGAATAGATGGCCAACGACGGACAGAAATAGAAGGTTGGGGACGACACCCCTACCGAGAGTGAAAAACATATTGACCTTGACGTCGAAGAAGACAACTGCAATGAAGTGACTCGTGATAAAAATCACGGAGAAAAGGACCAACGTTGGCCAGGAGGACGGCGTATCGAAGAAATAGGACCGGAGCGGGTATTATAACGAGGACGACCTCCAGGTATGGAAAGATAGATGCCTACAGAGGGACGACGAGATGAAGGGAATGCTAGACAAATTGGCGGACCTGCAAACGGTCGTCAATTTCCTGGTGCAGAACAATGTCATGCAGCCACCGTAACCGCTACAAGATACGCCGATTCCAGCAGCCAAGAAAGGTGCCCAGAAAAGGGGGCAGAAAACGGTTCCTGCAGTCCCTCAGCATGGCGGGACCAAAGGACATTCTCATTGGCCTTCGTGGGAGGTCGGGCATGGAGAATCCCAGAAGACACGATCTCAGCCTAGATGATTAGGCCCGAGAAGAGAAGAGCTCAGCCTAAAGTCAGCAGATCCCAGATTCCAAAAGATAAGATCTCGGCCTAGATGATTAAGTCCGAGAAGAGAAAAGCTCAGCCTAAGTTAAAGACTTTTTGTTTAAAGTCTACAAAGGAGTAGGTGGAAGCCATGTAGAGGGCTGGAGAATGATGCTTGGGAGTTTGAATTTTCAAGCCAAGATCAGTTTAACACTTGTTGAAATTTAAGAAAAATTTACAAGTTGAAGTTAAACTGAGGTCATGTTTAACACTTGTTGAAATTTAAGAAAAATTTACATGTTGAAGTTAAACCGAGGTCATGTTTAACACTTGTTGAAATTTAAGAAAAATTTACAAGCTGAAATTAAACCGGGGTCATGATTAAAGGAATGAATGATATAGGTTCCATCACCTCAGGATGTTGAGGTAATAGAACCTAGGGGACAGTTGTGGGGACATAATTTTTGAATGACAACACGTGGTCGAGGTGTCACCGAAATGCCAGCCGCGGTGCCACGTGTCCTAGTCATGACGCCGAGATGATCTCAGCTAGGCCGAGGTTATCTACGAAGAAATCGAAATTCGAGATAAGCGGATAAGGGACAAGAGTCCTAGAATGGGAGAGGACTTCAGTTTGGATAAAGATAAGACTCTTAGAGAGTTTATCCCAATCATACTGGGAGTCCAAGATTAGCAGTAATCCTAAGTCCATTGAAGCTTGGCTTCTATTGGGACTAGGTTTGTGTTGGCTATAAAAGAGAGGCACCCTCATGGGTTTAAGGTATGCTTTTTATGCTTTGAATAGTGAGTTAAGCACGTTTGCTATCTTTGAGAGATAATTGACTTGATCGTCGGAGTGCCCCCGGGTGGACAAACCACCGCCAGAATCTCTTCTTTTTGTGACAGGTCGTTCAGGCTTAATCTATTCTGCCAGTGTTCTCCAACTGAGTGCTTGATTGGCAGTGTGGTCGAAAATTGACACACACAGTAACAATTTTGAGCCAATCGACAACCTAAAAATTTAGACTCTTTGACTTGGTAGAAATGAATTAATATTCAACCACAAACAACCAGTATGCAGCAAAATATAATCATGGACATGGTATTTTGACTGTTGGAATACCATTGATGCAAAGAATGGGTGCTGGGTATTTTGACTGTTGGAAAAGTTTTGATACAAAGAATGGTTGCTGTTAACAAAAATACAATCTTTTGTTAACCTCATACTAAGTTTTTGCTACAGCTCATTCATGGCAGTTTGTAACAGTTTGTAAACAAACATTACTTACATATGGTTTCATTAATAATTTTGTTTGTGATACATTGATAACTTCTTGTGGTTGCCCTTTGTATTTCTGTAAGTTTTTTGTGACTTAAATGAGTTTTTTGTGCTTACATATTTTATAACTTATTCACCCCCCCCAAAAAAAAGAGAGAAATATTTTCAAACCCTTATAAACACAAAAACAAACACTGTCTGACCCAAATATTTTCAAGTATTTGTTTGATTAATCCCCAAAATATTTGTTTGATTAATCCCCATAAACTAAGATAAGAGAAAACAACAAACTAAGATGAACAAAGAAAATAAAACAACAAACTAAGATGAACAAAAAATAATGTTTAAGGAACTAAGATGAACAAAGAAACTAAGATAATATCAAAAAATCTGACAACAAACTAAGGGTTTAAAATTGGTTTTGTTTCCTATGGTAAAACAGAAACACAAACACCTATGGTAAAACGGAAACACAAACACAAACACAGTCCTTTATTGGCCAAAAAATGTCCGATTTGTAGATTAATATGAGAGAAAACAACAAAGAAAATAAATAAACAACATTTACCCTATTTGTGGGTAAATGTTAGCACCAATTTACAAAACTCATCCATGTCATAATGGGCATAATTAACCACTAATAAGGACACATCTTTTTCCCTGGCCAAGGAAGCTCTGTTTTTAACCACTATGGATGAGTTATGTGTTACTAAGATAATGAAAACAATAATAAGGACACGTCAAAACACTAAATATTGGCTAGAGAATGTGCTCGGACTTAACCATTCAACACATCCATGCATAACACTCCATTCAACAAAACTCATTTACAAAACACAATCCTAGTGAAAGATATAAAGGAAGACAACACACCAAGGAAAGATACATGCCCTGTTTTTGGGTAAATGTTAGCACCAATTTACAAAACTCATCCATAGAGGCCTATTAAGTCATATGGAAAAATCTGATAAAATGCTTAGATATGGAAAAATAATTCAAATTTTGAACAATTTAAACTAAACAATTAGAACCCATCAGCAAACTCAAGTAAGAACCAAAAATGCATATAGAGTCCAAAATCTCTAAAACCCAATAAAAATCCTCAAAAAATAACCAAAACCCATGAACAATACTGTAACCCAAATCTAAGAGGAGAGAAACCCACAAAATATCATGGATTGCAAATTTGTAAGTTGTAGTTTACCTCTGAATGGCTACGATGTCGTCGCAAGAGAAGAGAGCCAAAACAGGTGGGCGAGAGAAAAGAGTCAATGGTCGGTGGTCTTTACCTCTGAATGGCTGCGATGTCGTCACAAGAGGAGAGAGGCGAAATAGGAGAGCCAGAGAAGAGAGTTGGTGGTGGGTGGTCGAGAGAAAAGAGGACAGCAAGAGGCGAGGAGAGGTGGTCGATAGTCGATGAGTGACGGTGTCATCGTGAGAGGAGAGAGAGAGAGAGAGAAGAGCGTATGAAAAAGGGAGGATTTCTCTGAAATGAAAAAGATGGAGGATTTGGACAAAGATGAAAGAGGAGATAGAAAGAGCATTTGAGAGTGGGGAAGTGATCTTAGCCGTTCTGCACCATCCAAAGTGAATAACACATTTTTAAACTCTGACTTGTTTTCAAACTCAACCATTGGATTGAATCAATATGAGGTGCAGATTTTGACAAATACACAAAAGTCCCATCAACAATAAAAAACGGAGCTTCCTTGTTATATAGGTTTCAATCAAATCTTTTGATGCCACTAGCATTTGATTAAAAATAAAATATAAAAAAATATTTCAATCAAGCCTACTGTGATCAGCAATTAATTCCTTATACAAAAATTGAGACATGTCTTGATTGTAGGAGAGTCCAGATCATCTACCATGATTTTTTGCGGTGGTTCTTACGATAGTCTCCAAAACGACGTCGTTTTGGATAAAACGACGTCGTATTATTTAGTGTTTTTTTTTTTTTTCAAAAATTTCATTCCCCCTCCTCTTTCTCTTCTATGTATCATCTTCTTTGCTTTGCACCATCGATCTGAGTCAATGAACCCTAGCAGAGAGAGAGAGAGGCATCATGAGAGGCGACTGAAAGTCGGAGTGAGGAACTGAAAGAGAACGAACGCGAATTAAGAGAGAAATTGAGAGACGAAAAAGATGGCGGAGATGGAGGAGCAGCGTGATGGTGAAGGAGCAATGCAAAGGATCACGGGCGACGATGAGTCCGGCGACGATGCGATGGCGGGAAGGCGACATTGCGGCGACGGCAAGGTCTATTTCATCATCTTGTTGTTACATATATACATATGTATAGATTTGTTATTGATTTTGGTTTGGTTCAATCACTTAATCTGTTGGGGATTCATAGATGGGTTGTTATTGATTTGTCAAAAACATATAAATAGATTAGAACTATACATGATTTTTTAACCCATATTTGTTGATTTATTTAACCCATTTCACTTAATCTATATGAAAAAATCATATATGTTTTATTAATTGATTTCACTGAAATCATAATTTAGATTTTTTTATTCAGATTTTAGCCCATGATTCAGATTTTTTTGAAATCAATTAATTTAGATTTTTTCATATGAAATGGGTTCACTCACTGAAGTAGGTAAATTTTATGTTCTATATATATATATAATTCAGATTTTTTAATATGAAATTTTATGTTCTATATATATATATAGTTAATCACATTGATCTGTTCTAGTGGATTCATATTTGTTGTTAGATAGTTAATCACATTTACTTGTAAATATTATTTTCTGATTCATACATTTATTTGTGGATTTATATAATTTTCTTCCATTATATATATATATATATATGATTCAGATTTGTGCAATTCACCCCCAGAACCTGCAATTAAGGATAAATGTGGTTTATATATATAAGAGAGATGTGTAAAAAATAGCAAGAATAGAGAAATTGATTACTAATGATATTGAATTGTAGGTAATGGAAGAAAATAATATTGTTGATGATTGTGGTTGGAAGCCGAAAGTGGGAATGCCATTTAACTCTAAACAAGCCGCATATGACTTTTACAATACGTATGGGGGAAATGTGGGCTTTAGTATTATGAAGGCCTATGCAAACAAGAACAAACATACGAAGGAGATAACATCACAGACGTTTGTATGTTACAAAGAGGGAAGTCGGGGTATTAACTTGTCAAAAATCCGAGACAAGAGGTAAGATGTGGTTGTGGTGCCCGATTTAGTATCAAGTTAGATAGAATTTCAGGAAAATATATTGCTTGTGATTTTGTTGAACATCATAATCATGATCTTGTGCCTCAAGATTGCATTTATATGTTGCCATCCTAAAGAAAAATATCTACCACCCAAGCAATTGAAGTAGAATTGGTTTCAGAATCTGGAATTCCTCTTAGGTCTGCTTATGAACTATTTGATAGGGAATTTGGTAGAAGAGCATCATTTGGTTTCACCAAATTGAACAAAAAAATTACTTAAGATCGAAGAGACAAAAAGATTTGGAATATAGAGAAGGTTTACATATCAGTGAACTTTACATATCAAAACTCATAGTTTAAGGTTTACTAAATTCAAAACCCAAATACAACTATCAAAAAAATAAGAATAAAAAATAAATAACTAAAAGGTTACATTTACTTCAATAGTGTTATTAACATGGTAAAACCAACCAACACTATGACTGTCAACATAATCAGTTTCATAGCTTCTTGATTTGCCTCAACTCGTTCCAATCTATTTATAATTTCATTGATTTTGTCAAAATCATAATCATAGCCTCTCTCATCTTCATTCTTCAATGACTAGCTTTACTTCTCCTTTGGATATTTGATGCATTCCCAGTTGGAGCCGCTCCCCACGCAAAGTACACGCACATCCTATTTGCACACTTAAAATATAGCCTCCTTGAATTTTTCTCTAATTTTGATACGAACACTGCAGCTTTCTTTCCACAATTGCATCTTCTATTTTGCAAATATCTAGCATCAAAGTTTGAACCCATTGACATGATCCTAGTAAGAGCATTTTATGACACAATCAGTCTATTACAACTTAAGACAATATTCAAACAAAGATGTAAAATAAAACAATAATCAATGATTTGTTTAGTCCATACATTCAAACAATGTTGATAGTTCAAAAAATCTCAACCTATTTCTCCATCTTTAGTATAGAATGCATGTCAGTGTTGATAGTTCAAAGTAATCACTGTCTCTATCTTGTTTGCTAATATTTATGAAGTAGAAGACTTCACACATTTTTTCAGTCATTTTCAAGTACACCACTTGATTTGTCTAATAACCATTGTCATTTTCATGTTCATGTTCATTCTTAACATTCTTAATGCCTCATGTTCATGTTCATTCTTAATGCCTCATTCTTAACATTCTCCATGTTCTTAATATGAAAAAGTTAAGTTTGAATGTTCATACCACTCTTACCACTGCTAAGTGAGCATTCATGTTCATGTTCATTCTTAATGCCTCATTCTTAACATTCTTAATGCCTCATGTTCATGTTCATTCTTAATGCCTCATTCTTAACATTCTTTATGTTCATGTTCATTCTTAAAATTTCATTACCTTTTGTTTCCACTTCTCCTTATATTAGAACTCTATATTTTTGGGTCAAGAAATCTTAACTTTTTAAGCTATGAAATTTCAATTTCATTTGGAGACATGCTGCATTCTTAGCTTACTCATAACAGAGTAGGTACTTGAATAGATTCTTAGCCTATTGTTGACAAAGGACCTTTGATAGTAAAGAAGTCAGCCTCCCTATTGCTAAGTGGAAACAAATTAACAGTGGTTTCCTCAACATTCTATGGGCAAAGAAGAAGAGGATTCTTGAGGCCCAGATTAATGTCATTATTCCAACTAAAAAAGATGAAGCACCAAATCAACAGATTAAACACAAAAAAATTGAGAAAAAATTGAACAGATTAAACACAAATCTGTTTTCCCAGATTAATGTCATTATTCCAACTACAAAAGATGAATCACCAAATCAACAGATTAAACACAAAAAAAAAAAAAAAAAAAAAAGGAAAAAAATTGAACAGACTAAACACAAATCTGTTTCCCCAGATTAATGTCATTATTCCAACTAAAAAAGATGAAGCACCAAATCAACAGATTAAACACACAAAAAATTGGGAAAAAATTGAACAGATTAGACACAAATTTGTTTCCACAACAAACCCTAGAATTATGGCAACAAATCAACAACAACAAACCCATCAAACTCAATAAATCTGTTTCCACAACAAACCCATCAAACTCAATAAATCAAAAGCATCTATTTTTTTGAACAACAAATCAAACTATGGCAACAAATCATACTTATATATACATATATAAGTAAAAAAAAAAAAATGAGAATGAAGTCGAAGAGACGAAGAGAAAAAAATGAGAATCAACAAACGAACCTCGTTGCCGTCACCTTATCCTCTTTGTCCGTCTCCTGCCGCTTCCCCTCGCCTCACCGCTGCCTCTTCTCTCCTCGCTGTAGTTGCCTCTCTATTTGTCTCACTAGGGTTCAAACACCAGACAACAAAAACAAGCTGAAAAGCAAAATATAAGAAGTGAGAAAAAAAAAAAAAAAAAAAAGTCACCACAAGAAACTACGGCAAAGGATCTGGACTCATATTATGGGGTGGGCACGTAAGATTCCAAGAATATTAAACACGATAGATTATTAGAGGAGTCTAGAATACTAGGGTGAGCTAATGAATAAAAAATATGACTTGCACACCGCTAAGAAGATGACACTGCAAAACTTGGCAGCTGCAAATGGTTTATAATTGGAGGCTACATAGCATTAAAGTTGCATTTGTTTTGCCATTTGCAGTAGGAAGATTTTCAATATCTTATCCGCATATAAAATTACTCATACTAAGCAATCATATTTAATAAAAGAGTAGTGCTAGGGAGCTTGAAAACGAGCTCCCCTGAATCCCCCTAATTTCCTTTTTTTTTTTTTGGGTTTGCCTGATCATTTGTTTTTACAAAAATAATTGGAAGCTCTAATAAATAAGTTTTAATGTGAGTGAGTCCTACTGTGATGTGATGTTTTAATCTTATTTATTTTATTTTATTCTTTTTATTCCTTATCATATCATTAGAACTTAATTTGAACTCTAAAATTAAAGATGTATCATTGCTCTTATTTTTATTTACTTGTTTTGTGAAGGATGATTTGAAGGATTGGACTATTGATGTGCTCACAGATGCACTAAGGTGTGCCGAAGAAAATGTCGGACATAGGCCCAAGTAAATTAGTCAAAAAATAGGTAAATTTACTTATTTTATTAAGGATAAAGATTGGTAGCTCGAGGATTTCGCAAAAAAAAAAACCTAAAGCCCAAAACGACGTCGTTTTGGGCTTTAGGGGGATTCGGGGGCGAAATCCTCGAGCTACCAATCTTTATCCTTAATAAAATAAGTAAATTTACCTATTTTTTGACTAATTTACTTGGGCCTATGTCCGACATTTTCTTCGGCACACCTTAGTGCATCTGTGAGCACATCAATAGTCCAATCCTTCAAATCATCCTTCACAAAACAAGTAAATAAAAATAAGAGCAATGATACATCTTTAATTTTAGAGTTCAAATTAAGTTCTAATGATATGATAAGGAATAAAAAGAATAAAATAAAATAAATAAGATTAAAACATCACATCACAGTAGGACTCACTCACATTAAAACTTATTTATTAGAGCTTCCAATTATTTTTGTAAAAACAAATGATCAGGCAAACCCAAAAAAGGGATTAAATCGCCTTTGGTTCAAACGTGGGATCAACTAAAATCAAATGCCACAAACATATTACAAAATTTAAATTAAAAAAAATACAAAGTATTAAAATTACAAAAAAGCAAGATAGATGCACAAAATCAAATAAACTAAACACAGATTCTTCATCCGTCACTGATATGGGGCTTTGAGGAATGAAGACTGAATGAGGATGAAAAAATCAAATGACGGAATGAGGGTTGAAAGAGCCCTAAGCCAAAATTTTAAAGGAGCTTAGAAATCAGTCGGTCAAAGTAAACCGTTGCCAATTTGAACAAGTGACTGGTTCAACCCCAGCTCTAAGCGGCATTAACAAAGGAGGGCAGTTTGTGTTCAAAGCGGTTTTGTGGTTCATATGGACCAGTCTGATCTAATTTTCATAACATTAATATTTAACACACAAACACACACACATACTTTCTGAAGAATATAACTAAGCACGTACCCAAATCACAATCCATTTAATTTGGTTATACAAGACAGTGAACTGTTATTTGCTGCTCTGAGCTACAAATGTCATCATCAGTTCCATCAGTTTCCATAGTAAACTGTTTTCAGCTACACTAGAACTAGAGCTATGCGGTCGGTGTTTCCACCATGGTAACAGACCTGGGTTAAGAAACTTGGCTGCTTATTATAACTACACTAGATTTTGTTCAATAAAATCAAGAGCCTAATTTTGAGCCTTCTCAGGAGGCAGTAAGACAAACTGGATATTGAAAAGGTTCACATATTGGGTTGAGGGTAGATGTGGAAAGAACTGAGCATGGTGCAAATATGGTTCCCTACTACTACAGTCATTGTAAACAACATGCTAAAATGCCACAAGTGCTAAAGGTTATAAGGAAAAATAGAATAAGATTAAAAACGTGCCATTGCCGAACATAGATATAAAGATGCATATAAAAAAAGAAAATGTGGTTCTGAATTCAAAAAATAAAAAAGAATAAGGGATCTTAAATTCATGTTAGATGAGTATTAATTCTTAAGAAATAGAGGCTTGTTTCCCAAGAAAAGAAACCATACAAACAGTAATAGCTGGATTTTGATATCATGTAATCTAAAGGAGAAGAGAAATTCTGTGAGTCTGTGACACTATATCAAATAAAACAGCAGCCTTTGTGCTAATCCTAAGTAAATAAAAATGCATACATGTAGAGGATTAGAGCACACAATTAATATAACAGTGGCCTCTCATATTAACCTAGAAATGCCTCAAAACTGAAGATCCCAACAATTTTTAGAAAATATATGTTGCAAAATCCACAAACAAATCAGCAACATAAATATATGTCTAATGGAGAACTAAATTCAATTGCCTGAGGTTAAATGACAAACAAAGTGCCTAGTATTTGTCACTGGATCCACAGCGTTGTTTGTTTCCGATCACCGGAGTTTTGCCAACGGTGAATTGCCTCTTCAATCCAGCTCCTAATGGACATTTTTTTTTTCTTCAAGCACACAAATCCAGCTCGTCCTCTCTCTCGCTCGCTCTGTCATCCGTCTCGATTTCTCTCTGTAGGTGTGGGGTTGCTATCTACTCCACACACTCTCTCTCTCTCTCTCTACTTTCTCTTTCTATACCTACGCGCACCAACAAATGCTTTTTCTGCCCACTCTTTCTACGTCTTCTCTCTCTAAAAGTATAGATTGAAAATGCCGTTTTGCCTTTTTTGAAAGGGCATCGCTTCCAAGGCAAGCATGAAAAGCTTAACCTAAAACCCTAAACTTTTCAATTTTTTTTTTTTTTTTCTGCCTGTCTGTCTGTCTCTCATTATGCTCAATCAATCATTACGTTGATGTTGTTCATCGAATTGGTCTCTCAGATCTCTGAACTCTAAAAAGATTTCTCTACGTACACACACACACACACACACATATCATATGTTTAGTGGTTCCCTGATTGATTAATTGCAGGTTTATTTGTGGATTGTGGAGCTACAATGGCGTCGAGGCATGGGTCGAAATCGAAGAAATCGAGCTCCAGAGGAGTGAATACGCCGTCTTCCTCTACGACGTCGTCGTCGAAGGAAAAAAGTCGAGCAAAAATTGAAAACAAAATATCCTTTAGGATTTCTTACCAAACTATTTCACGAAGTGTAGGCCTTTCACCAACAAAAAAATTCACTAAACCTAATACCTTAGATAATTGGTAGAGTGGATTTCTCATCAATTTTCTCATTAAACAATTGAAAATTGTAAAGAGCTTGTAATAATAATAAATAAGACAAAATTATACCAGTTTTGAAACTCTTAAAAAATTATTCTTGAGGCCTCATTCGGAAACCCAACATTTTAATTAAAAAAATTTAAAAGTCACTATAAATTATCACATTTCTATCTCCATTTTTCTTTATATCTTTTCATAAAAAATAGTTTTAAAATCATCTATTAAAATACATTTTTGAAAGGAAATCCAACTCCCACTAAACATGTATATGATTGTTGTTTGTATATTTTCATCTGTCATTAGTATAGGAGCCGCTTGTCATTCAATGCGTAATTATCCAGAAATCTGGGAGTATTTCGGAGTATAGACACGTGATACACTGAAATTATTCTATAATTTCCCTATTTTGAATTGTCTTATTGTTTCCAAATAATTCACTTCCTCTCTAGTAGTTCCGGGTTCAATCTCAGTTATGAGCCCATCTTTTTTACAGGAAAATCCTTCATATCCTCCCGCAGGTCCAAGGCAGCGGCCCAGAGATCACCAAGGTGTCCTGTTAGTCGTTCCGAGCGAGGAGACTATAACCTGGGAACTTGCCTCGACCTCCTAAGACAAGCTCCGTTTAAGTTAGGACTCGCACAGCGGGAGACTATAACCTGAGAACTTAACCTGAGAACTTGCTCCGACTTTCAAAGACAAGCTCCGTTTAAGTCAGGACTCACACAGCGGGGGAACATTGAACTCACACCAAGTGCTGACTAGACAACTTGAGATCCAACCTCCTAACCAACAGTGCTTTGCTCAAGAAATTGGCCCAAGGGGAGAATTGAACTTGTGACCTTGGGGCTTAAATCCCAAAGCCTTACCATAATGCTACAACCCCTTGGCTTGGCTTAAAGGCACTAATCACTACTGTTAAATTTTTTGTTAGGTTACACGCACTAATCACTAATCACTACTGTTAGGTTACACGCACTAATCACTACTGTTAATAGATTAAAGGCTTGGCTTGGAAGAAGAAATTATAGAAAATCTATCAGTGATTTGGAATGTTTTAAATAAGTGTATTTTTTAATATTTTATAAAAAAAAGTATTTAAAAAAATAAAAAAAATGAATAAAAAATATATATATATTAATTAATGTAATCCAAATAAATACATATATATAAAAAAATATACTTTTTTTTAATACATGCTATACAAGCACTTGGTACATTCGGAAGGCAGATTTTGTCTGAATCTAATCTAGTGATTGCTCAGTGTCACCATCTAGACCACCACACCAGAATTCACGTAGCACCCGGATTTTGAAAAAAGACGCATCATTTTGGACCGTGGGCTCAGCGGACACTTGATTAGCTAGTTTTTAAAATTTATGTAAATTATTATTCATAAAAAAATAATTAATTACTTTCATAAATATTTATAAAATTTACAATAACACCACAAATTCAGAATAAAAAAAAAACAAAAAAACAAAAAATTATTCAAACTCAAATTATATGGATAATATTTATTATAGTTGTGACTCACAATACAAAAGGTTATTTTGGTAAGTCAGTTAAAAGTTAAAACTTTTTTCTTTTTTAATTTTTTTTGAAAAAAATGTATAAAAAAAAGTAAAAAGACTGTGTCACCAGAATAAATTAAAAAATGACTTTTGATTTTTTGTCATCTTCTCCAAAGATGCCAAAGTGTTCATTTGTACTTTTTACTCATTTCTAAATAAGAATCAGCTTGTTTGGTTCTGATTTTTAAAAAATAGTTTTTAGAAATTTTTATTTTTTTTATTTTTTGTATTTTAATATTTTCAATGAATTTTTTTAATATTTTAAATATTTTTGAAATTTTTAGACACACCTAGCATAAATACATTTAAAAAGTATAATATTTGTGAAAAAAATCTTTAAAAGATACACTAAGACCATCTCCAAAAGTGAACCAAAATTTTTACCAAATTTGAATAAAAAAACCTAATTTTCTCAATCTGATATTTCTTCCTCCAACCGCGCATCAAAAGGGGAGGGTCGACCAATAAGGCAAATTTTATTTTATTTTATTTTTTTTTAACTGTTTGAACCTTTTTGGCCGGTTTGAACTTACCTATTTGAAAGGGAACCGGTTGACCGGTTAGTCAACCGGATGGTCTCCTCTAACGGTCACACACAGTAAAGTAGTGAAATCTGTACCCTGTTCTCACTTTGATGAATTTTTTGGTGAATTCTCATTTTGATATCAATTTACTGAAACCATTGGAGCTCCAAAAAAGTGACTTTTTCACCAAAATTTAAATTTGATACCAGGTTTGGTTCACCGTTGGAGATGCTCTAAATACCAAAAAATACAAAAAATACCAAAATTCAGTATATTTTTTATATTTTTGTGTATTTATTAATTTTTTAAAATATTTTTCACAAATATTTTATTATTTAAATACATCTAAATAAGATGCATATAAAAAAGTAAAAAAAATTGCTTCAAATTTTAAAAATATTCATTAAAAACAAAAAATAAAAAATTTAATTTTCAAAAAATTAAATTCAAAAAATTAAAATCAAACACACTAAATAATATTTAAAATTAAAAGTTGAATTTACTTTCAAACTTAACAATGTAAGAATTTATTAGAATAATAATTCACTCTCATATCTTCTATAATTAAAAAAAATTTAAGAACGCAAAACGTTCTTAGCACAAAATGCACAGATGTTAGAGAAAAAATATTCACATATATGGTTGTGATGTGACCATAGGTTAATCATTTCTTTTACACATCATTGATCATAAAAATGAGTTTAGAAAGAGAATTTATATATAATTTTTGTCTAAAATTGTATTTGATTGGGAGATTTAGGAAAAATTTAGAAAGAAAAAGAAAAATGATAAGTAAAATGTGAAAATATACTTATATTACACTTAATTACACATACTTTTTTTTCTTTTTCTTTTTCAAATTCTTTCACAAATAATCTCTCAACCAACTTAAATAATTTTCATGACAAAAAATGTTTGGGAAGTGGGTTGACTTTTTGATTATTTTAAGCCTTATTTGTCATAACCTAAAAAAACCAAAAAGTTACTATCTTATTTAAGTCACATTACCTCTCTACCACATCACTTCAAATCCAACCCATACCCAACCTATATATTTCATAAAAAGTCAAAAAGTACACTTACTTAAATAATCTCAAACCACCCCTTAGTGTAGGACTAAAAAATCTCATTTGAGAAGGATTTTTTGACTTTTTATGAAAACAAAAATATAATAATTATAAGGCTAAGTTTGGGAAGTCCCAAATAAGTCAAAAAGTCAAAAAGTTACTCAAAAAGTTAAAAAGTTAACACTATTCACCAAAAGTCAACAATTACGGCTGCATAACTCCCAATTTAAATTTTCCTCTACAAACCAATTTTTACAATTTTTTATTACACATTTTTCCATAAAAAGTCAAAAAGTTAACCCAAACATCCATATTTTCAATCTCAATAAAAGATGTTGGGGGAGATGGGAAGGGTGTGGGAGTTTTTGTAGCATTGAATTGTTTGGGTGGGTTGGCCAGCGACGATGACGCAGACGGTAGAAGAAGTGATGGCGAGGGTGGAGGAGGTGGAGCGTAGTGGGGGAGGAGAGACACAGTTCGAAAGAAGAAGAAGAAAAGTCCTCAGCATAGACTGAAGAGAAAGGAGAAGAAGAAAAGAAAAAAAAAAAATACAGAAGAAGAATCTTATTAAATTAAAATAATATATTTTATTTTATATAACTATTTTAACCCAAACCTTCCTTCTAAAACCAGGTTAAGATGGTCGCATGAGTATATAATTAAATTATTTCTAAAATTTGTTTATTTTTTTTAAAAACAAATTTAAAATAATAAAAATAAAATTAGCAGTGAGTCCACATGTCCAGAAAGAATCAGTCCGGTCCCTGGATGTGGGCCCCACGTCTGCTACGCCGCCGCCGCCGCCGTCTACCCTCCAAAACGACGTCGTTTTGGAGGGCGACAGGGAGGGCGACAGGAAAGTGCTACCGAAGATCCGGATTCCACCCCCACCCCCACTCCATGCCTCCATTGCCAAACTCCCCAATCTCTCACCTCCCTACAACACTGTCACTCTATATTAACTCTCCTCTCTCTTTCTCTCTAAAAACACAGCAGCAAAACAAGCAATGAAGCCCCACAGCAGGAAGCTCCTACAAGGAGAAAATCGTGGCCGGGCCACCACTCTATCACCGTCGTTCACATACTCTCCGGACCCACTTCTACAGCCCATCAACGGCTCATCATCAGCCCTCACTAATAGGCCTTTCAAGCCCAACTACCCATTCGACTCCTCCATGGCCCTAACGGCCCTCGTTCTCCTCACCGCCCTCTTCTTCATGGGCTTCTTCTCCGCTTATCGCCGCCGCCGCCGCCCTCCTCCACTCCTTCCATCAACTTATCCGAAAGGTCTCGATCCATCCGCCGTCCGATCACTTCCGCTCATTTCTTACCGTGGGGACGCGAAGCACCCGATCGACTGCGCGATTTGTCTGAGCGAGTTCGAGGAGAGAGAGGGGGTTAAGTTTATACCGTACTGTAGCCACGTGTTTCACGCTGAGTGCATTGACACGTGGCTGTGCTCACACGTGTCGTGTCCCTTGTGTCGTTCGACTCAGTTGTTTGGTGGAGTTGAGGAGGTTTATTTGGGTGTGTCGCAGGGACAGGAGGGAGGTGACGATGATGATGATCATGGTGGTGGTGTTGGTGAAGATCAGGGAGGATCGACGGTGGAGAGAAGTGACACGTGGGTTGAGGAGGGGAGGGATGTGGGACCAGTGGACTTGAGGAGGACGTGTAGTTGCTCGAGCTTGGGAGATCAAGCGGCGCAGCTGCAGAGAAGCTTGAGCATTTGACACGTTGACTTGAGCTTTGATTTTTTGTACATGCGAGTTGGCACGTGTAAATATGAAAATAATTCATTACGACTTGTGAGTAGTGTTAGAGTAAGGATTCTCTAGAATATTTTTTTTTAAAATTTTTTAGAGTGATGTATTATATGATTGAGATTTAATGACAAGTCATATCTATTTTTTAATATTAAATTTCAACTATACAATATATCATTTTAAGAAATTTTATGAAAAAAAACACTCTAGAGTAGAATCCTCGGTGGTAGTGTTATACCAACCATTTGTGTGTGTTGCACTGCATGCATGCGACGAGATGAATGGTAAAATTTGGTTTCAGTTTTTAGCCTGTGTTTGGGAAGGGTTTTTTCAGGCTTTTTTAGCTATTTTAGTCACAAAAAATAAAATAGACTATTTTAGTCATAACAAACAAAACATCACATCCAACCTATAATCATTACATTCTTCTCTCACAAAAAAAGTCAAAAAAACTAAAAAGTCAAAAAGCCTTTCCCAAACCAAGCTTTTTAGCCCAGGCTAAAATAGCCAAAAAAGCCAAAAAGTCAAAAAGTCAACCCACTTCCCAAACGGAGGCTTAGAATTAATTTTTCAGTAAATTAATTTAAATTACACGGTACTATTTTTACTTTAGTCCCGTGTTATTTTGATTTATGTAATATCAATTGATTCGATTATGATTTTAAATTTTTGAGTTTGTCTTAAATTGGCGCAAGTGATTCTAATTGAAAAAATACTAGGGATTTTAAATATTTTATTAAATTTTTACATGGGTATAAGACTCATATCATGTGAGTCTCATGTGAGTCTCATATTCATATGAGACATTTAGTAAAACATTTGATAAAATATTTAGAATTCTTAACATTACTCTTGTAATTGTTAGCATTTTTTATGATAAATGCAGACATGAGTGACAGATTATATTTTTAGAGGACAAATTATAAATTTGATCAATTTTATGAATTAATCTCAACTAACTTAATGATTATTTTTTATTAAGAAGTTTAACAACTTCATTAATTAAGTTAAATTGATACAAAATTTAAAATTAAAATTAAGATCCATTGAAATTATAAGGATAAAAATGATTCAAGTAATAAAGTATAGAGACAACTAAATATAAATATATATATATATATATATTTAATTCTTTATGGAAATTTTGAAGTAGTGTTTTTTTTTTTAAATATTTAAATTTAAACTTTTGCATTTGCAATTTTTTTATTTAATTTAACAATGATTTTTTTTTTTTTTTTTGCTTATCTATTTTAGTTAGGATAATAAAAAATGGGGTAAAATACCAATAAGATTTAATAGTTAGTTCCAATCAAGTCTTATTGAAAAGTCTTGGTAAATTTGTAGTTAAAAATAATTTTTTTGTGATAGTTTTTTACATATGTCGCTAAAAATTATTTATAGTTAAAAATAATTTTTTTATGACAATTTTTTACATATGTCGCTAAAAATTAATAATTAGTAATTTTTTTTTGTCATGATTTTTATAAATTGTCGTTAAAATTTACAATTAGTAATTTTTTTTATGACAAATTTTTTTTATAGGACCTATTAAATAATAAGCCCACTTATTAGGATCTACACATAACTACCCCTAAAATGAATCTAATTATTTTGAGTTTGATATAACACCACCACTATCACCTCCAACGATCACCTGAGTCCCTCCATACACCCCCTCACCCTTCCAATCCCTCTTCTTCTACTCTTGATTATTTATTCCTCTCTTTCTCTCGTGGTGAGTGGTGAGGGAAAGATTATGATTTGAAAGGGAAGGGAGAAAGGCAAGGGTAGGGATCTGTAGGCGTTGAGGGAAGAAGCGATGGCAAATGTCGTTGGAGAAATTCGTCTTTGAACGCTTCACTTGCTGGTTTTCAGGTTTTCAAAAATTGACGATTACTCTGTGTAAAATTCTGTATTTTTGAGATATTAAATATTTTAATTAGAGGTATTGGTGATTTATTATAGTGTTTTAGTAATGAGATTTGTAGATAAAAATCTAACTTATTTTCTCATATTTATTTGATTTTCTTTCATCTCCATCTCATTCTTGTTCATCTTTTTTAAAAAATAAATTTTTATTCATTTACCATTTTTCTTCCTTACCAAGTAAAATAATAATAAGAAAAATGCCTCAGACCCCCAGTGGGAATCACTAGGGTCATGAATGGAGGGCTGCCATTGGTCAAAAAAAAAAAACTATTTTTTTTTTTTTTTTTTTTGTAATTTGAACAAATGGGAGCTGCCACCTCACTGGGGTCGACCCGCAGTGGGGTCTGTAGCAAAGTTGCACAATAATCTTTGAATAGGCCGGCCACCCTATTCCCTTTCCTGTGCCTATTGTCCTTGTGATTTGATAATGCCATGCCTTTATGTTTCCTCTTCTTTTTCATTTTATTTTTATGAGTGAATTACACGTACCTCCCTGAATTTTCTAATAAATGGAGGAACATTCCTTTTGATTTTAATAATTACCAAAAAAATTTCTACTTTAACTAACAATATCAAGATTTTTTTATTTTTTGACTGTCGTTCAAACAACTAACAGAAATTATTGATGTCATCAAAGATAAGTATTGAAATGTCCATAATGCCCTTAAGTGTTTTGTTGAGAAAAAACAATACCAAGATTCAAACAAAGCAATTCAGTTCAATTAATTTTACAAATCTCATATATACAAACAAATACATATATATAAACACATGCAAACATATTTTGATTTCTAACTGTGGAGACATATTTTGAGAATGACAGCACGTGGCTAAGGTGACATCGAAGTGTCAGCCTAGATGTCACGTGGCCTGGTCACGTTTGTCGAGATAATCTCGGCTATGCCAAGGTTGTTTACGGAGATGCAACAGATAAAGGACAAGAGTCTTAGAATATGAGAGGATCTTACTCTGAATAAAGATAAGGCTCAAGGAGAGTTTATCTCTATCTAGCTGAGGATCCAGGATAAGCATTGAGCCTGAGTCCATTGAAGTGAGACTTCTAAAAGGATCAAATCACTGTTGGTTATAAAAGCAAGGCACACTTGTAGGTCTAAGTTAAGTTCTTTTCTAATGAGTTTAAGCACTATTTGCTATCTGTGAGAGATATTGTTTACTGACATGATCGTCAATGTGCCCCTAGGGAGACGAACCACTGCGGAATTCTCATATTTTTGTTACAGGTTGTTGGGCTTAATCTATTATGTCGGTGCTCTCCAATGGAGTTCCCTATTTGGTTGTATGGTCAAAAATCAGCACCCACACTAACAAAGAAAATAAAATCCAATTAAATTAATTTCTAAATTTATTTAATATATATATGTATGTATATATGTACATACATTCAAATATGGAAATAATTTGTATAGACAGATATATGTATATATATACAAATTTATAAACATGGGAACAATTTGTTTAATGGATATATGTATATATATATACACACACATACATTAAAATTCAAATAGGAACTTGTTTGAATTTTTAGCAAAGAATAGAAACTCAATTTAAGCAAATCATCACACCCAGAAGTAGATCAAGCTTCGATCTTCCTTGAATGTGCACCCCCAACCAAAAATGGAGATGGGTACCAAACTCAGACAACTTTTGACTCATGCTGGAAACAAATATCTGTTTTAATCAACCACGTAAAAACACTTGAGATTTAAAACAATCTTGAGGTAAAAAAAGCACAAAATACACTTTCAAAGTCAAGTTTGTTGGGAGCACACTTTCACACATGACATGAAAAAGATCAATTTTAACTTCAATTTACTCCCAAACAACTGATAACCACTACAGGAAACTGCACTTTTGGCGACTAAAAAGAATTTAGTTGCCAAAAGTTGTACAATAGGCAACTTAAAATTACATTGGTCGACATTTGTTGCAGAGTTTAGCCACTTAATTTTTTTAGTAGCTATATATTAATTATTGGCGACTAAATAAGAATTTAGTCGCCAAAAGTGTCACAATAGGCGACTGAAAAAACTTGGTCGGCATTAGTTCAGGTTTTAGGCTACTAAAGTTTGTTTTAGTCGCAATATACTAATTTTTGCCGACTAGCATAATTTCACTTTAAATCTTTGGCGACTACCTAATTTGGTCAGCAAATATGTATTTTCGATGACCAAAAAATATTTAGTCGTTGTACACTAATTTGTTGCCAACTAAAATAAATTTAGTAGCCAAATAACTACCATAATTTTACTTTAAATCTTTGGTGACTACCTATTTTTGTAGCGAAATATTGATCTTTAGTGACCAAAAAACATTTAGTCATTGTATACTAATTTTTGCCGACTAAAGAAATTTAGTAGCCAAAAAACTATATAAATATTACTGTCAATCTTTGGCGATTAACAAATTATTCGCTAAATATATATTTTCAGTGACTAAAAATATTTAATCACCAAAGATGCATACTTTAGCTACTAAAAAAAAATCTAGTTGCCAAAGATAGCCACTTTAGCTACAAAAGAAAATTGGTCGGCAAAAGGTACAATCATCAGCTACTAAATCTAGTTTAGTTGGTATTTCTCTTACTTTTGTCGACTAGCTAAGTTTTAGTCGTTGAAAATACGATTTTGGGCAACCAACTTTTTTTGGTCCCCAAATGTAAAATCTTTAGCTACTAAGAATAATTTAGTTGGTATTTTTATTTTACTTTTGGCGACTAATTGAATTTTAGTTGTCAAAACTAGGATTTTGGGCGGCTAAAATTAAATTTAGTCCCTAAAATTATTAATCTATAGCTACTAAGAGTAATTTAGTCGGTATTTCTCTTACTTTTAGTGACTAACATTTAGACGGCAATTGTAATGAAATTTTTGGAGGTAAGATTTCAAAATTTGGAGGGATTCCTAAATGAATTAGTGACTAAATTTTGAGTTGGTCGGGAATGGAAGCATAACCATTGATTAAATAAACCCACAACTCTGTTTCTCTTCTCTCTCACACCTCATCCCTTTTCCCTTCTCTCTGATACTAGAGCACCACCGCAAGGGTTACATGAGCACACCGCAAGGGTTACATGAGCACCACTGTAAGGGTTAGCACCATCGTCGCTTTGTCTCGGGTAGGTATGTCCTCTATTTCGGCTTGCGTGTGTGTGTATGTGTGTGTGTGTCTCTCTCTCTATGTCTTCTTCCATTCGCATATACCTTCACACCCCACCTAAATCGACCTATCTTGCTCGAGTGGTGCTTGGATTGCTCTTTTGATTTCACCGCTTGTACGGTTAAACAGTTGGAACGATTCTTCTAGCCGTGTTTTTTCTTGCTCTGTGGACTTTCACCACTTGAACACCATTACAACAATCCAAGTTCTACATCTATTTTTCTTTGTTTAAGCCCTCAAACACACTGATAAGACTACAAATATACTGGTTTTCTTGGGGAAATTGTAGTTTATGTCCAGTTCAATGACATGTATTTAGATTGTCATCAGACTCAACTAATTCTGTTTGGGCTGTGATTTTGATTTTGATACTGATATATGCTTATTTCTCTAGATTTTCTGTTAATATACCAAGGGTATGTTTGGTTTGTGTTTGAGAGATGTGTTTTAGAGATAAAAAGTACGAAAAGTTGTTTGATTTGGTTTTTTTCAAAAGATGTTTTGGAAAATTATTTTGAAAGAGAGTTTTGGAAAAAGTGATTGATTTGATGTGTGTGAGAGAGAGATTTGTTTGAAAATAGAAGAGGGGCCAATCCACCTGATTGTGCCACAGCAACCTAAAAAACGTTAATCAAAATCACACCAAACCCATAACATACAGCAGCTAAATCAAAAAAGGGGAAAAACAGAGGAGAATGAGAAGGCAGCGACCTAGTTAGAGAAGAGGAGAAAAACAAAAGAGGGAAACAAAGAGAAAAAAATAAAAGAAAAAAGGGCAGCGCCACTGCCAGTGCAGTTGGCACTGTGAGAGAGGGAGAGCGAGACGGAGGGAGAGAAAAGAAGAGAAGAGAAGAAGAACAGAGGAGAGGGAAACAAAGGGGCAGCACCAATGCTAGTGTAGTCGGCGCTGCGAGAGAGTGAGAGCGAGAGGAAGAAAAAGACAAGAAGAAGAGAGGAGACGACATACCTGTGCCGTTCGAGGCCACGAGAGTGAGGGAATGAGAATGGAGTTTTCAAGTGTTACAAATTCTGAGCCAAAAAAACATTAGGGCACATTTGGCGAGCAAAATTTTGGTCGGCAAAGATTAAAAATTAATTTTTTTATTTTCATTTGGCTACCAAACAATTTAGTAGCTAAAGGTACCTCTACGGCTACTAAATTTTTATTTAGTCGCCAATTGTCATATGTTTAGCTACTAAAAATTATTTTTGTCGCCAATTGTAATATCTTTAGCTACTAATTTTTTTTTCGTAGCCAATAATCAACATTCCCCTACTAAAAAAAATTAGTAGCTAAAAAGTTGACTTTTGCCGACTAATATTATTTTTGGTAGCCAATTCCGTGACTTTTGGCGACTAAATTAGTTTTGGTAGCTAAAAGTGGTCGGCAAAAATGCTTTTTCTTGTAGTGTTAGTTGTCGAAACTAGGATTTTGGGCGGCTAAAATTAAATTTAGTCCCTAAAATTATTAATCTGTAGCTACTGAGAGTAATTTAGTCGGTATTTCTCTTACTTTTAGCGACTAACATTTAGACGGCAATTGTAATGAAATTTTTGGAGGTAAGATTTCAAAATTTGGAGGGATTCCTAAATGAATTAGTGACTAAATTTGGAGTTGGTCGGGAATGGAAGCATAACCATTGATTAAATAAACCCACCACTCTGTTTCTCTTCTCTCTCACACCTCATCCCTTTGCCCTTCTCTCTGATACTAGAGCACCATTGCAAGGGTTACATGAGCACACCACAAGGGTTACATGAGCACCACTGCAAGGGTTAGCACCATCGTCGCTTTGTCTCGGGTAGGTATGTCCTCTATTTCGGCCTGCGTGTGTGTGTATGTGTGTGCCTCTCTCTCTCTCTCTATGTCTTCTTCCATTCACATATACCTTCACACCCCACCTAAATCGACCCATCTTGCTCGAGTGGTGCTTGGACTGCTCTTTTGATTTCACCGCTTGTACGGTTAAACAGTTGGAACGATTCTTCTAGCCGTGTTTTTTCCTGCTCTGTGGACTTTCACCACTTGAACACCATTACAACAATCCAAGTTCTACATCTATTTTTCTTTGTTTAAGCCCTCAAACACACTGATGAGACTACAAATATCAAATTTGGTTTGAATTTTAATTTGTTATACTGGTTTTCTTGGGGAAATTGTAGTTTATGTCTAGTTCAATGACATGTATTTAGATTGTCATCAGACTCATCTAATTCTGTTTGGGCTGTGATTTTGATTTTGATACTGATATATGCTTATTTCTCTAGATTTTTTGTTAATATACCAAATGTTTTCAATTTTTGCTTTTGAACATAATAATGGCTGCTCATTTAAGTGATTTTGTTATGATGTCGTATATTTCAGTTACAATGGTTTAATACTCATATATTTGTTTCTATGCATCTTGTTATTTATTCAAATCATTTATTAAAAAAAAAAAATACACTAGGCTTTGGGAAACAAGTAAAGTATAAGAAGAGATACTCTAGTATATACATATCCAATAAGAGAATAGTATATTGGTTTTCCAATCAATCTGGGACTTGAGAAAGTTTTTAACAAAACTTACTAAAAAAACTTCCTCAAAACACTAATGAATTGCTGTTATTTTTGTTACAACCAGTGATATATAACAGCAGCAGTAGCAGTAGTCCTTTACCTCGAAGTTTTCTTGGAAGCTACATTTTCTTTTTCTATAAATTGTGCTCACATTCTCTACAAAATCTATTCTTTTTCTTCTTCTTCTTCTTTCACTTTGTTTCATTCGTATCTCTCTCTCTCTCTCACATTGTGATATAGATTTTGATTTTAGATTGATAGTTTTTAGAGTGAAAATTAATAATTTTACAAAAGATGAGAGTTGTAGATTTTATCAAATATTACATACTTTTTATCTTAGAATTTTAATCCATCAAATTTGGACATCTATGGCAGAATGTCATACGATATCATGAAATTATTTTGAGGTAATTTTGGTGATATACAATATGCTTCTTTTGTGACGCTTTTTGTTACTGGGTTCACTCGAGTGTAAAATGTCACGCTCGAGTAGAAAATTTTGACTTCTAGTATCTTCTGAGTTTGTAGGTGGGACACTCGAGCACAGGAAGTGGCACTCAAGCGGAGAATGTTGGTTCCCAGTTGTTTCACTATAGCTCTGCAAAATTTCTGGAACTTGTCATTTTACACTCGAGTGAAAGATTCGTCGCTTGAGTGGGCCTCTAAGTTTGTGTCTTACGCTCAAGCGAGGAAGGTGGAGCTCGAGCAGACTGCTCAAATTCAACAACTTTAAAAACGTGATTCTAGATCATTGCTTACACTTTTCATTTCTATCTTTCCTCTTCTCTCCTCATTTCCGAAAACCCTAGTTTCTCACTCTAAAATACCTTCCATTCCACTAAGATTTGGCTTATATCACCGATCAAAAAGTGAAGAAGACTTGGAGACCTTACTCTTCCACCGATTGAATCTTGGTTTTGCGAAGGATTCTTCAAGAAGCTTCTTTTTCTTTCTACTTGTAGAGGTAGAGATACTTTTACTCTAGTATTTCTTTACTTTGAAGAGATTTCAAGGTGTTGTTGTGACTTATGAGCTAATTTGAGGATGTTGTTAGATTAAACCCACGTTTTACATAAATAAATCAATTAACTTGACCTTTTATTTGAAATATCTATGATGAAGGAGAAAAATCTCCAAATTTGGGAAAACCTTAAATTTTCAATGTGAGTAGAAAATACTAAATTGAATGAAAGTTCCCTTGATTCATAGAATATTATGAATAATAAAGAAATAAAAGATGTGAATGTTGATATCGTAAAGAAATTGTGACTTGGGCGTCATTTATTCTTGAATATTGTGTTGTATTCCATTTTTTTTTTTTGGCAATGTTGGTGCTTGTTGATGGAATAAAATGTGGTTGAATTATCAATTGTGCATGAATCCGGATAAGAGTCGGTCTTGGGAGTGTGGTGTTGTATTGATACCCGTGTGGGGTGTTTAAAATGTGCCCAACTGACTTGTTTAGGCTTATCGCTGGACGAATATAGGAAAAATATTTGTGGGTGTCCATACAGTCCTGCCATATTAATAGTCGAGAAAAGTAGAAAAACAGATGATTTTGGGTGCCCACGTCCTGTCGTATTAATAGCCGGCAAATGTGGGAAGAACTTTTTAAAGGTGAATTGAAATTATCCATTTGTGCATTAATAAATAAATTTAGTTAACTAAGTTTCTAAATGTATGTTAATGACTCACCTGGTCTATTCTCAATGATGCTTTGAGTTTGTTCAAATAATTAAATACTTGGTTAAATGTACTCTTAATGGGCATATAGCTCAATCATTGCTGGCCCTGACTTTTCGAGGGCCTAAGGTGAAATAATTTTTCAGGGCCTTTTTAGATATTAATAAAAAAATAAAAATAAAAATCACTCTGTTTGGTTTAGAGTTTTCAAAAATAATTGTTTGAGTTTACAATTCGTATTTTTTTTTTATATTTGTTGTATTTGGTAACTTTTTTTTTTAAAAAAAAGACAAATATTATAGTTTTTAAGCGTATCTAAATTAGATGTATCTACAAAATAAATAAATAAAAATTGTGTAAAATATTTTTAAAAAAAATACTAAAAAACATATAATTGGGCCATAAAGAGAGAGAAAAAAAATAGGCCACACAAAATTAGGCTAACGACTAATACATATACATACATTTTGTATTTTATTTTTTTAACTGGACTAACAACTAACACTTATAAATATTTTTTAATTGGGCCTTTTATCAATTGGGCCAAATAGATTTTTTGAGGCCCCCTTTAAAATGGCCTAAATTAATTAAACATAATTGGACCATTTTAAGTTTTTAATATAATGCAAGACTAACAAATTTAGGGGCCTTTTTTTGGGCCTAATTTTCAGTGCCCTAGGCACAGGCCTCACCAACCTTAGTGCAGGGCTGGCTTGAGCTCAACCCTATTTTTATTTTTCAGGAAATGATGAACTACCACCGCTGTGAAGCTTGGAGTAGAACTTATCGATCTCTTGGATTTAGATTTAGAGATGTTTTGTTACTAAGACTCCATATTTTGTACTAAGATCTTCTTTTTTTTTTCCTTTATTTCTTATATGCCATGAGGCTCATTTTGATGTAATGCCATCTAGCTTCTTGAACTAGGTTCATTTTGGAAATGTACATTAAAATATTGTAAGGTGTTAAACGTCAGTTCAATTGGAGAGATGGCCTTTGTTTGGCATTGTGCTATTTCGGTTGTGAATTGTATCCTATATATTTTTCGCAGGGCGTTGCATCTTCTAAATCTCTTTGTAAAGAGTTTTATTTTAATTACTTTTCATTTATTATACTAATCATTTGATGAATTCTGTAAAATTATTCTGTGTTGATACATTTGATTATTTTGATCATTTGATAAATTTTATGAAATTATTCTGTATTGAAAATGTTGATTTGTCTTACTAAATGCTGTGGACTTGCTCCATACATGGATCGAGTGAACCCTATTAATAGCTTGCACCGATATGCTCGAATAAGTAGTTGCGCTTCGGTGAGGTAGGTGAGGTCAGTCACTGGTCATGTACCAAATAGGACCATGTATTTGGTCCTGGACAAAATATCATGTGTTGAGTTAATCTGTTTATGCAATTTGGTAAATTGCATGGTAATATCAAATAGTTTGTGCCATGTCATAATTATTGGATTCCTGTTAATTTATTCTATATTCGAGGCTTGTCATTCTTGTCGAATTGTATACTTCCCAGGTTAATTTATTTTTCAGGTGCGGAGCAATCTGTGACGATTGTGATTAAAGCATTAAAGGATGGCCAATTATTATATTATTATTTATGGAGACAATTGCATAAATTATATTTTGGAGATATTTGTATAAATTATTTTTAGAGACAATTTGAATATTTGAGGTTATTTGATATTTGAAATTGTAATTTGTGGTTGATTTAATTTATTAACGGCCCGAAAGCTGGGGTGTTACACTCTGTCAATGTAACTAGAAAATTGTTACTTCAAGTCGTGTTACTAAGTTGCTTTTCTAAAGACAATATTTGCACCCACCAATCCGTGTATATGAGGGTTATAGTAAATTTGCCTCCAAGATAAGTTGCTTTACTAAGTTGCTTTCTTAAGTAAATTTATTAACGGTCTGATCGAGTGATCAAGTTTACCAGCGCCTGCACTGATGACAATAGATCAGAATACTTTTGATATAATCAAATCTGCAAAAAACGATTATTAGCAAGGAAAGTGAAAACTTTCTTAAGAAACTCGTGATCGAAAAATCTAAAAGAAGATGGGGGGAGGGGGAGAGAGAGAGAGAGAGAGAGAGAGAGTGTGTGTGTGTGTGTGTGTATTTGGTCCTAGTTGGCTACCCCTTTGGCCATCAAGTTTCTCCTAAGGGGGGAGGTTTTGGATTTCACTCTTATGAGTGGAATAGGAGGGCAAGATTTTCTGGCAAGATTTTCTTGCAAAATGTATGAGTGTGAGTTTCAACTCGTGCCGAAATGTTATTCTAACAACTAATCATTGACTTTTATTGATAAAAAATAAAAAAGATTCGCAACCTATTTATAGATCTACATGCACCTGATCGAATGGATCATGTCCCTTGATAGTATCTGATTAGATTTGACCATTGGGTCAACGATCTATGGTGCGAATCATGGCACAACACAACCCATTGTGTGTGCATGCACATTAACTTCCATTCCATAATTTCATATTCAACGAAATATTCTATCCAGCACTTTATTAAGTGCTCCATATTTTTTTTCTTTTTCTAATGTGGGGACAAGGCCCCCAAGCTTGTTTTTAGCTATTTATAGGAAAAATAAAGAAGGTTTTAAAAATATCCAAAAAGTAAATTATTAATTTTTAAAAACTCTTTTCAAAATTTCTCAAAATAGGTGACTGGGTGGATAATAAAAAGTAAGAATAAAATTTAAATTTGAGAATAAAGTGTCCAACAATATTTTTAGGATGCATTTAGATATTTCACATTAAAATTGATGTTGCTCAAATATTAAATTACAGATTTACCCATAATTTTTTTAAAATTATTTATTAAATATACCCACCAAGTTTGACAACACGGTGGTGGATTAGCAGTCAATGATCCAATGATCAATTCATTCAAAATCAAGGAAGGTTTAATAACAATTGAACTTGCTGTTTTGATCTCAAGATTAGCAGTCAATGATCCAATGATTAGGTCATTCAAAATCAAGGAAAGCTTGAATATTAGTGTTGAAGAAGTTACAAGATAATATATTATAAGCATGTACGCAAACGACAATCATACAATATGATTTGCTCCAACAAATTTTCTGAGTTGCAAATTTCATGAAACAATTAAAACAACGTTAGATAATAGAGTAATTATATTTTACCTCCTTTTATGTTTGATTATTTTTTATTTTGGCCCTCAATTTTTTTTTCTATTTTGACACTATATGCATTAAATTTTTCTTAATTTACTCCAAAAATTAAATTATATAAAAAATGACACTTGACAATCACGTGACATAAAAATATTTTACTATATATAATTCACACATGACACAAATTCAAACTTCAATATAATAATAAGGGTTGTTTGAGATGATCTAAATTAATATACTTTTTGACTTTTTACAAAAAGATGTGCAACAAAATAGAGGTGATATGATCTAAAAAGATTTAAAAATTTTTTTTTTTAAAAAGCATACTAATATAGGTGATGCCAAACAACCTGACAGTTCTTTATCTAACTTTGAACAATTGTTAGTTTTAGAGGCAAATTGAAAGCAATTAAAATATAAAGCATCAAAATGAAAAAAAAAAAATAAGAAAAATAGTTAAAGACACAAAACAAAACAAAACAAAAAAAAAAACAAAAAAAGAACAGCAAATATAAAGGGAGTAACATGTAATTTATTCTAAATAATATGCAGACATTGAGGAGACATTGGGTTTATGCCTGGTAGGTCAACAATATAAGCGATCTATCTTTTGAGGAGAGTAATAGAAAAGTATAAAGAAAAGAAAAGAGACATTCATATGGTGTTTATCGACCTTGAGAAAGCATATGACAGAGTGCCCCGAGATATAATATGGTGGACGTTAGAGAAGAAAGGGGTGACAAAAGACTACATTGACATGATTAGGGACATGTATGAAGGGGTGGTGACCACTATTAGATCGCTAGCTGGAGAAACAAATGAATTTCCTATCACTGTTGGGTTACACCAAGGATCTACCTTAAGTTCTTATCTTTTTGCTTTAGTTATGGATGAGTTGACGATAAATATTTAGGATGACGTGCCATGGTGTATGTTTTTTGCAGACGATATTGTGTTAGTGGATGAGACTAGAGAAGGAGTTAACACAAAGTTGGAGATTTGGAGAAAAGCTCTTGAAACTAAAGGATTTCGGATAAACAGAACTAAAACAGAGTACATAGAGTGTAAATTTAGTAACAGTAACAATGAAAGCAGAGGAGAAGTGAAGATTGAGAACCAAGAACTGCCTAAGAGTGAACATTTTCGTTATTTAGGGGCGATTATCACAACAGCGAGAGAGATTGATACAGATGTGGCCCATAAGATTAAGGCGGGATGATGTAAGTGGAGAAGTGCGTCTGGGGTATTGTGCGATAAACGAATACCCACTAGACTAAAAGGTAAGTTTTATAGAACGCCTATTAGACCAGCTATGTTGTATGAGACAGAGTGTTGAGCAACCAAGAAACAGTATGTAGATAAGATGAGCGTGACTGAGATGAGGATGCTAAGGTGGATGTGTGGTAAGACTAGACAGGACAAGATTAGGAATGAGTGTATTCGGGAATGGGTAGGAGTAGCACCGATAGAAGATAAGTTGAGAGAGAATCGTTTGAGATGGTTTGGTCATATTCAACGGAGACCAACAGAGGCAGTAGTGAAGAGATGCGATGCTGTAACGGTAGATGGAAGTGTTAGGGGACGGGGTAGACCTAGATTAACGTTAACTAGCGTTATAAATAGAGATATGAATCTACTTAATTTGACTAATGAAATGGCTTTTGATAGGGCCGCGTGGAGAAGAAAGATTCATGTAGCCGACCCCATTTGATAGGACTTAAGGCTTGGTTTGGTTTGGTTTGGTAATATGCAGACATTGACTTAGGGCAAGAATTACTCACTATTTTCTTTGGCAATGCACTGTTTTAATTTAAAAATCAAAAAATCACTAAAAAAAAATTAAAAAGTCAACAACTTATATAAAAAAGTCAAATATTCTATTTTCTTTTTTGTATATCTTTTCGTAAAAACTAAAAACGCATTTCAAATATATTAATTTTTTTACCTCATATTTTAACCAAAAAATTAAAAAATTATTAAAATAATCTAGCTAAGTTTGTAGTTTGCGCTATTACATTGACTTAAGCCGTCTCTAACTATTAAATTTGTGGAGTTAGATAATATATATATATATATATATATTGAAGTGGAATTTAGAAGTAAAAAAAGAAATAATGATAAAAGAACCATTTTTTTTTCCCTTTCTTTTCTCCTCACAAATTTGTGGGGGAGATTTGGATCAAATAAAATGACGCATGCATTTGGATAGGAAATAGGATAAATTTGATTTTTTTTTTCCTTCACTTTGTCTTAGGTATGCTCGATTTTATACTCGTTAATGAAAAAAAATAAAAAATTATTAATTGTACTATATGATTCATTGGCCCAAATTAAATGTTGAAGCATCAAGTAAAATGAGGTGGTTATGTTAAAACGTGTAACTCAAAATTAATTAATAATAACTGAAGTAGCCTTTTATAAACTAATTTTGGGTGTTTCGGATAGATGATGTGGAAGTCTAATGCCCTCTCGCTCATAGAGTACGGTAGGTGACATTTGACAAAAAAATAAAAATAAAAATAAAAATTGACACACAATTGCGCTTCACCCGAATTGCAAAATTGAGTTGGCAATTGGCATGTCTAGAGCAATGCCAAATTTGGCATTGTCAAAAGAAGATGTGAAATTCTTTTATTTTTATTATTTTAATAGTGAAGACCCTACAAATCAATTCAAAAAAAAGATTACGTTAAAAACATATTAAAGTAAAAATTATAAATTTGATATATCAAACAGAGTGTTTCTTTACCAATGTCAAATTTACATATACCAATTTACCACCAATTTATTGAAAGTTCAAGTGGAGATGCTGTTACCAAAAGAAAATTTAATTGCTGAATGAAGCCCAACAACAAGAATAACAACAAATTAGAGTGCACATTCGGGGTGGGGGTTAAAGAAAGCATTCATTTATATATTAAAGTGAAGATGATGAAGAAAAAAAATTATTAATTCATAGAGCATAGTTGACAACACAAACATGAGGTAACTGTTCTGAAACAGTCTCTTACAATTTGAATAAGAATAAAAATAAAAATAGAAAGTATATAACATAATTTCTTAGTGGAAAGCCTATAAATAGGACCACCCTCATTTGATGTTTTTAAGATTTCAGAAATTTCGTATTTCACTTCTGCTATTTATATTCTTCATCTTGCTGCATTTTATTTCCGAAAGAAAGAGTGTAAACACTTAGTGTGTTCGTAAGGCAAACAATTAGTAGTGCTGCTATTGTTTGTGGTAGATCATTTCATCCTGGGAGATAGACGTCCGAATTCTGAAAGCACCGTGGAGAGGACGAATCTGTCTTAAGGACACAGTGTTAAACACTGGACTTGATCAGAAAATAATTCCAAGAAATTAAATCAAGTAAGTTATTTAATTACTTTCAGTGTTGTTTTTATTTGATTATTTATTCAGATTTTAATTTTATTTTTGTAACAAAATAAAATCTGTTTTTATTTATTTATTTTTATTTCGAGTTTGATTTTTTGTAATCAAACAAATTCTCTCATTTCCTTTATTTCTTTATATTATGGTTGTTGTTTAGTACACAACAGAATTTAATTTATTTAAATATCTCCTTTTCTTTATTTCTTTAAATTCTAATTGTTGTTGTGTACACAATAGAATTAAATATTTTAAATACAGTGAAGATTGCCTAACAATTTCTTAGTGGAAGGCTATATAAAAAGCTTGCAATGGCAGCTGATGAGCTTCATCCGGTACTTAGTTTTTCCTTCCTTGAACTCATATGTATCTTCAGTTGCTCTTTTGTGTGAGTTTAATATGAACCCCATCTACAAAGTCCAAAATGGGTCTCCGAACAATCTTTCCTCCCTTAATTTTTGTCCAACTGTTTTTCAAAAGCAAAATCACAAATTAAGTTGAAACCAACCAAACAAACAAACGTTTACTACTCTTTTGTTAGCAAACTTGAGTAAACAAAAGAAAAAGGAAAAACATATTTTACCTATACTTGGTGACCAATACATGGAGAAAAGTGCATACAAACGCCCTAGCATAATCTGCACCTGCGCATTGTCTCACCCCTCCTCCAAAAGGCATAAAATTCTTTGATATAACAGTTGGATCAAGGTCCTATGTATTATCCAAGGAGAGAAATTAGTACTTTTGTCAATGTCTCTTTTAATGATTAAATCTCACTAATAAACATTACATTAGAACAACTAATTTCAAGAAATGTGTAAGCATGAAAAAATAACAAAACTCTCTCTCGATCCCTTGTTAGAGATAATATAAAAATAAAAACAGGAAAGCTAAGCAAAGGATATAAGCTCCTAATGGATCAGCACGCACGTTCCAACGTGATGGATTGAATTTAACTGGATCCTTGAAGGCTTCTGGGTTCAATTGATGAGCGGAAGTAACAATCAAAATGTTCCAACCAGCTGGAACTGTATATCCTGTTGATTTTATGACCCATAGATATTTCAAGTTCAATTATTTGTAGATTATATTTGTATGGAGTTAATTAATGGTATTGTGATGCAATTATAGTACATACCATTGAATTTGATATCTTTTGTTACTTTTCTTAGCAGCCCTGGTGCCACATTTCCCAGCCTGAGAACTTCATTCACGACCTGCAATTTCATATAATAATAAGACGTAGACAACATTAGTAAAGTATAGAGAAAAACTTCAAAAACAGAACACCAAAACATATTGAGATGACCATATAAACATACATTAAGCGTAAAAGTCATTGATTTATATTCTTCCCAAGAGAGTGGAGAACTTGGATTCTTCCTGTTTCTAACGATTGCCTCGTTTTCAGCCTGGCAAAATTAAACGATCACTAATTAATGTCATAATTAATTATTGTTTATGCAGAAAGAGAGTAGTATATCATTGTTCAACCAAGACCCTAAAAAAAGATCAACAACTGTGAATTAGTTAAATTGTAGGTTTGGGAACGTACTGTTAGCTCCTCTAATATTGAAGGATGCTCTGAGAGTAACTTCAAAGTTAATAGTATAACAGAAGAGATTGGCTCGAAGTTTCCAAATAAAATTCCAAACATCAAATTGGATAGGAATTCAGCCGTCAAGAACTTCTCAGTTTTCATGTCTTCCATTGCTCTGTCAAGGAAGTCTCCTCGAAACTTGTCAGCCGAATTCATTCTCTCCTCTACAATATCCTTCAACATGCTTAATAATTCCTTGCGATCCTAAATATCAAAAAAAAAAAAAACATAAATATTGGCAACTATGTCAATATATACATATATCTTAAAAAACAGGCTTTTTGGGAGGTTTCTAATTACCTTGACACATTGGTGGAAAGTAGTGCCAGGGATGTCCAAGGGAAGGGACAAAAGACCATGTAACAAGCTTGAAAACTTCTCACTATGACGTATCTCTGTTGATTTTTCCCAATCATAGCCATACAATTGCTTCAAAGTGAAATCAAAAATCATCTGCAATATTCAAACAAAGACATGAATGTTATCATCAAACACCAGAAATTAAAAATAATTAACTAACTAGACATCAAATTAATTAGCTTGGATTTTCTTTATACATACACAAGTAGCATCATGCTTGACATCAACAATTGGCTTGGTGGACCAATCACTTAGAGTTTTCTGAATGAGTTGTTCAACCTGTGGGAGCAAATTCACTCTGATACCCTCAACGCCAAAATGAGTCAAAGTTATGCTTCTAATGTACTTCTGAACAGAGCCTACTGCATATATCGGCAACATGCTAGAAAATGTGTCCAAGTACCAAAGTTCAACCGATTTTCCTTCTTCTGTAATGATGTAATGATTGAATTTCGGGTCGGTGGTTATGACAACTTGTTTACCTGCCACATTAGTTCTGAACACCGATCCATATCTGCACACAAATACAGACACAAATAATTAACTCGTTTGGCAAACTGTTTTTGAAAACCATCTTTTTGACAATTTTGATTTACGTACCTCTGAACTCTCCTAGAAATGAAGGGATGGAGTTCTAATGATCGGTTGGGAATGAGAAGCTGAATGGTCTCTCCGATGAGAGGGAAGCCCATGGAACCTGGTGGTAGAACACCGTTGTCGCATTTGGGATTCCTCCATTTGCGAACCCAATGAGTTATGAATATGGTAGCCAATGCCACCACAATGGTGCTCAATCCTACCCCCACAGACAACATAGTTGAATTGTGAATGCACAAAGTAGGAGAAATGGTTGATGTATATCTCCCAAGAACTCTTATTCTACTTGTTGGAAGTTCTATGTAGGATGATCTTGAATTTATAGTTTTAGCATGGATGGACAAAATGGATGGAACTACTTGGGATGTATACAAGTACCAACCTATAATTGCATTGCATGTGTCACTTCCATTGAATTATTCAAAATTAAATAAATGGATATCGTGGCTCTAGCTTGTGTTTAGTAGAGTAAATAAAATAATTTACAAATAATTTTTTTAATAAAACAAATTTTAAAATTATATTACAGTGATATTTTTAAAATTATGATTCGAAGTTTGGATTTTTTTTATTTAAAATAAAATAATCATCATTTGATAGTATCACTAACAAATGATAAAAATCAGTAACAATGAAATTAAATTATTGAATTAATGGCAGACAAAAACAAAATATCGAATCAGTCTTGTTTGTGATCTTTTATTAATGGATGGTAGGGTGGCATGTTGGACTTAGTATTTATTAGATTTTAGTGACTTTGTTTAATTGAGTCGATTGCCAGCCGTTTGAATGGTCAAGACAAACATAGTCAAAATTGACAACAAAAAAATATTAGTATATAGTGGGAGACGAATTAGAAAAGCAAGGAAAACGAGGAAACGAAGTACAAAAAAAGAAAAAGGAGAATACGAAAGCGAGGTTGAAGAAGTGTAGTTTTGATGGACATAAAGTAGAGATTTCGGTATTCGTATTATTTGATCAATTATTATCGAAAATTTAAGTTAATAAAATTTTATTTTAAATTAAAAAAATAGCTTTGTGAAGTTTTAAAATTATAATGATGTGGTGGTATAAGTCATTGGTTTTGAATTTTAATGGTGTGTTGCAACATTATCAAATAAAATAAAATAAAAAATATCGAAATTTATTTTCCTTTATTTATTATTATACGAGTGTCTGAAATATGTATCAAGATTCTCTATGAAGATACCTCTCTCTCCATATGGCTTGGAAATGTGAGGAGATGACCTTTCGGACAACCAAAATCACTCTTGTCAACCGCAGCTTTTACTATTGTCTACCAGTGTATCAACTAGCATCAGTCTGGATGACTGACATCCTATCGGATCACTAACTAGCTAGGTGACCGCTTGGATGATCGGCCGAACGACTAGCATGCATATCTCCAGATCATATGAGGAAGGAGACGTCTCATAAAGGATCTTGATCCCTAAAATATTGCCCGAACTAATCTTCTCAATACATATAATCCTCTCTCATCTCTCATTTACTAAGTAATTACCAAATATAAATTTTGGGAGAAGTTAAGAGTAGAACTTGAAAATTTTCAGTTGATAAGAGTCCCACAACCTTTGATCCACACATTAAAATGATAGTCTCTAAATACACATCAAAAAATTTGTTGGACAGCATACATTTGATAATATTTTTAATAACATTATATCCTAAGTCCAATTATCAATAAGGACAAAAATCGTTAAATTCATTTCTCTCTACATCTACTCTCAACCATCATCTGCTTCCCTTACGAGTTTAAACATGTTTATAACTTGCTAATTTTTTAAGGTAATATTTGGTTTAATAAAATGAGGTAAAATGAAATGATCATTTTATCAGAATATCCATTCTCATGTTTAGTTCGTTAAAAATGATTAAAATATATAATAAAATGATATTATTATTCACCATTATAGGAGATGGTTATTCTATAAAAAATTTAAGAAATGATTATTTCATTATATTATACTTTCATTCTAACAAACTAAACACAATATATATTATCAATACACTATATAAAAAAAATATATATATATATATATAATCAAGTTTAGCAGTCACCTCTCGCGACTGACAACCAATTTTAGCCACTGGCATCCTCCAATCCATTGAGAATCACCATAAACCACTTCTAGCCACCAACTCATGTCAATGTAATTATTTACATTGACTTAAGCCGTCTCTAACTATTAAATTTGTGGAGTTAGATAATATATATATATATATATATATTGAAGTGGAATTTAGAAGTAAAAAAAGAAATAATGATAAAAGAACCATTTTTTTTTCCCTTTCTTCCATCTTCAGACACCACTATTGCCATTGTTGCCGCCTCCTCCCCCACCGATGATCCCTTTCCACTACAACTCACCTCTCCAGTACCTTTCCTCCACTATCAAGCCTCCACTGCGAGTCTCCCTCACCTGCAAACCCCCATGGTCCCCCCAATCTAGGCTCTTCTTCTTCTTTGTTGAGTCCTAAAAACCCTAGGGCTTTCTCTCCCTCAGTAGAGGGGGACAAAGTCTTGATGAAAGAATATAGGTAATTTCATGTAAGGTTAAAATTGTAATAAAATATTGAAAATGAAAGGTATAATGAGATAAAATGGGGGTGTAAATAGAATCACTCTAAATTATATTATAGACATTACCAAATAACACCTTCATAGAATTGTAGGGCAAAGAACTTACTCATGCAAATGGAAAATTTCATTGTTTTACGCCACTGAGAGCACAGCTTGAAAAAAAACAAGTTTCAGAAGAAAAATAAATGAATTAGAAAGAGCGTTTAAGCAATAATGGGTTGACTTTAATATCTCCTAAAAATCGATATACATTCAGCAAAGTAGAGGCTGTTCTGCATAATACCACGGCTCTCCAACAATGCCACCCATCATTGGAACAGATCCTTCAGCAAGTGACCATTTAAGGTTCTTCAGGACGTGATATATCATTTCCTCTTTGATCAGAAAACTTATTTGAGATCTGACTTCGAAACAATCTGGTATTTGGCTGGTATCAACAAAATGTCCACTCAATAATTTACTCGGACTCAAAACAACAAATTGGGTATGCCATCTGGTATTCCAGTCATAAATTAAGCAAATCACATGTACTTAATGTAAAACAAATCAAAAAAAAAAAAAGGTAAAATTTATTTATATTGCCTGGATGGAGTTGGGGAGCAACTAATAAGGACAGGCACATATCATATTATTTTCTTGGTTATTATTATTGGATAGAATAGACACGTATTGTCTCAATTACAGGTGCTAGGCACATTGGACACTTTCCGCTTCCTTGGACCAGATTGTCTGCGCATTTTGAACACGTGCACATGTGCCCACATCTGTGACAATATGGTACACGGAAGAGAAAGTTACGTAGAATTTTATCCAGTATGCCTCTAATCTATATCAAGAAGTCATATAGATTTGTTAATTTTATACCTGTACAGTAAAGAATCTATACTGTTATCGCAACATAAACAGCAAATTCCTTTCCTCACAAAATCCCATTTGGATTCATCCGTTGGCAGACTGTGATCGTCCTCTGCAGCATATTAATAATGTGTCAGCAATCAATTCTTGAATTTGCAAGAAAATGTCGTGCAAAAAATAAACAAGGAGACCCAACAGACCAACTAGAGTTGCACATGCGAATTTAATCAAATGAAGGGGAAACAAAAAAGAAAAAAAAGAAAAGAAAAGTAAGAATCGGGGAAAAAGAATAAATGCACACCAGCAGCTGTTTTAAAATTGTAGACAAACCTGTTGGACCAGCTGACCTATTCAGAGCAGCAGAAACCTCTTGTTGTACTGAATGCTGCAATTCAAGCTGCATATACATGCAGGTTTCCAGCATCCTCTGCATGTCACTCATCCACTGCTGAAGCCTAGCCATGTCGATCCTCAAATCATTAATGATCTCCCAATCCTGCTCCAATCAACAATAATACTCATTTCAAACATAGGAAGTGTAGAAATGAATACACAGAGAATAGAGATGTAAACTAGTCAAACTAAAAATTAGTTAAGTGGGGAGATGCAAAAGAAACTAAACAAACAAACAACAAATGAGACTTGTTCAAATGAAAAACTTCAACCAAATAATACTCAACTTTTAGACCACTGCTGAAGCCTAGCCATGTCAATCCTCAAATCATTAATGATCTCCCAATCCTGCTCCAATCAACAATAATACTCATTTCAAACATAGGAAGTGTAGAAATGATTACACAGAGAATAGAGATGTAAACTAGTCAAACTAAAAATTAGTTAAGTGGGGAGATGCAAAAGAAACTAAACAAACAAACAACAAATGAGACTTGTTCAAATGAAAAACTTCAACCAAATAATACTCAACTTTTAGATAGGTAGGTCTAATTCAAAAATTCATCAATTGGATGGCTGAAATCAGAATTTATCCATGAAGAAAGCTAGAGCTTTTCACATACAAAATTTCACCCTTTATGTGCTTAGATAAGTTTTCATTTTTTAACGCTAATTGAAGTAATTGAGAAAATCTGTGCAAACAAAAAAAAAAACAGCAATACTTGATTTGGGATAAACTCACAATGCCCGAGCATTGATGCAAGTTGTTTCGAGGCCAGTTATCATCTTGCAACTCCTGGTCCTGAAAGGGCATTGATGGAAGAACAAGTGGACCCCCCACATCATCCAACTGACCCTGGTTCTGATCTCCACTCTGCTGCACATCTTGATGGAAGAACAAGGGTGATGAAGTTCCATCCAGTTCCCAGTCAACCGAAGCATAAACTTGCCTTTCCACATATGATTGTATCAATTGGTCTAGGCTCTCACGGAAATCACTTCGAAGAAGATTAGAGACTCTTCTCCTACAACATGAACAAAACCTCCTATAAAAGTCATCATTACAAAGTACCAAAATGTCTAATGCCTTTAATAATCAGATCCAAACCTGCTTAAAAGTTCTCTAATTTCTGTACTGTACACATTATCATCGTTTGGAAAATAAAATGTATCAAATTGCCCAGCAGAAGGCCGTTCTAATAAATTATCCATAGCCTCCTGCAGACCACTGTCAAGCCATCTCACATCTTCTTCACCTTCACTTCCCAGTGTTTCCGTGTACCAGTGATTTGCACTTATTTCACTCAAATTTTCATCTGTGCCTTCTGCATTATCATCTCTCCATCCAGTAACCGACGATGCATGCCACTCTTCTACTTGTGCAGAAGCATGTGGCCAGTGCATGCCTTCAATTGTATTACTTTCATGACCATCTGCATGATTTGAGGACACATGCACATCACATTCCTCGCAATTATGCTCACAATGTTCATAAAATTCTTCTTGAGCACCTATCTGATGATGCTGTCCTTCGCCTTCATTTCTTGGTGTTTCTTGTGAGCATGCATTTGCAATATTTCCCCCACAGTTTCCACCCATATTTTCTCCCAAACCTTCTCTCATTCCAACAGACACAGAATTGGATGGTGATGGTTTCTCTCTTCCCTCATCTTCAGAAATCACTACCTGCTGTTCTTCTGGAGCAGTAGCTTGTTGCCAATTTATATCTTGACTAGAATTGCCTTCCAAGGGAACAGTGCATAACTCATTTATTTCTCTTTCACCATTATTAGGCTCAGATTGTTCTTGGATTGCATCTTGGTTGTCACGCAAACTGTTTGTTTGAGTTTGTTCATTTATAAAATCATTTATGTCATTGTTAGATGAGGTATCAGACTGGGCACTGCCAGATGGACTGTGGACAAAATGGTCCAATCTGGAAAGGAACCCTCCCCTGTGCTCAAACAAATGGTTCCAATCAAGTTAATAAATAAACAAATTAATCATTGTTTTAACCAACAATGACAGTCATCCCAAACAATATCAAATACTTTGCACAAAAAATAACAGCCTGTAATGTTATTGGAAGTTGCCTGATCTCATCCCTACAAAACACAGATCATGCATAAAAAAGGCCAAACAAGCCAATAAAGGCAGATCTCAGTACAGGACAAAGGTGAGAAACTACCATTTAATACTACAAATGCATTAAAATCTGCCAACAAGTATAACTAAATGGTTGTAGAATAATAACTCTAATTAGATAAACCTATAAACAAATATAATACGTATAGCATTTCTTGTTTTTGGAGGCATGCAAGCTTGGTAACTCTATTGATATTATCAGTGTCTATTGCAGATTGCACATTTAGTTTTGCCATTTTTCAGCATCACTTCTACATCAACAAGCATCACATCAGTATGCTGCTTGTTTTTGGAGGTCAACATGTCTGGAAAGTCATTATCTTGTCTGGCTCCCATTCCATTTCTACATCCATGTCAAGTAGAGATACTAGAAAAATAACAAGTATTATTATTATAAAGAATAAAAATAAAAAAGAGTATGCCTAGTTTAGTCCCCATTGGATGTGGGTGGAGAGATAGATTGAGTACATACCCAACCTATGGCATTATTTGTGCAAAATGGCTGCTCTCACAGAGATACTATGTTACAATATCTCAACACCACAATTGTGCACAATGAATTCATGAAGCATGTAATTCACTAGCATCAAATTTTTAACCTAAAAAATTGCTAGAAAACTTGGTGAAGTTGTTTGGGTCTACTTCAACATGATTTTCTCTTCCACAGCAACCAAAATAACAAGCATTAGCTATGGGAAAACAGACCACCACACAGAGACACATACACATCCAAATAAGGCAGGTAGTAAAAGCAACGTTGCATGATAGTTAGTGCAGGAAAAATATTTTTGAGAAATAAAAAGAAAGAAGACACTCTTATTGTAGATATAGCATTAAAACCAAATACCTTAAACCAGAGACAGTGTGTCTTTGCCTCAAAAAACCCAATTCACTTGCTGCCACAGAAGAGGAGGGTTGCTCGTCTTGGACCAATCTTCCACTTTGCAAGAATCTACTTCTCAATATTGACTTCAAAACAAGTACAACATAAAGCAGTCAAAAAGATTTCAATACTTCATGGGCATAAATCCCAAACTTATTAACATCATGGCTAAATGCCAAGCATGGAAACAAACCATAAAACAGATATATATATATATATGTGTGTGTGTGTGTGTGTGTGTGTGTGTGTGTGTGTGTGAATATTTTAATATAGAAAAGAAAAGACATAATTTGAATCATCTCTACAAGTAACTTGCATGATACAGAACTTTCCCATAACATGCATTGAATAATAATTGTGATCTTTACACGATGGTTCGTTTTGTAATTTAAACATGTGAAAATTAGCTCAAATGTTTACAAAAAATGCATTTTCCATAGGCAATAACAAAAAAATGTACAATCATCTATATAATTTGTAATTGCATTCTACCGAACTCCGCAAAATAACCACAGGACAATCCAATATGAATGCTAATCATCATTAGAAAAACCTTTCACTGCGATCAGTCCTATATATTACATCCCAAACCCAACTCATAACTAACTTGTACAAGCATCAAATTACGACTAAAGATTTTACACAAATAGATAGTAAATTCATCATGATTGCAAATCAACAATCTGGTGTGAAATAGGACAAGTTTGAGATTTAAATTTAAAACTGTGGTTGTTTTAGAGTTTCTTCCATAGAGGTATGGTAAAAAGGTAGAAGTGTTTGAATCAAACAAAAAAAAAAAAAAACGTAGAAGTGTAAAGAGCTGACATAAAATCACAAGTCAAAGACAAGAACTTTTGAAACAGCTTACCTGAATGCGATTACGGTGAGCAAAATCAGATACAGGCCGATGCTCCAACAACTCCTGGAGTTCTCTTTGCCTTTCCCTCTCAGACCTTGCCAACAAATCAAGCAAAGCCTGTCTGCCACATAATCTGTGGATTTTCCTTCGAGCACCAATCTCACAATGATTAACAACAAATCCATCACGAACTCGTTCAATTTCAGCACCAATTTCAACGGGTTGTTCTTCTCTACTGCCACCACCACAAGTGCTTCTCTGCTGGCTAGTCATCCGTACCCACTCCCTTATAATCCTCACCCTCTCACACTCATTTTCGCCAAGCCATGGTGCCCTTGAAGAACTTTTCACAGGGGAAACATTGGATGCAACACCGCTTACTCCACTATTCATCCATTCCCGGAATATTTGTCTCACCCTTTCCCTTTCAACTTCCCCAAAATCAGTGGACTGCTCTGAGCTAGAACTGTTCTCATCCTCATGTTTTGAATTTTCATTGCTATCCTCCAACTCCAAGCTATCTCCATTATCACTCTCGAGTTTCTCAGACAAATACGCATTCACAAGATCAGAATTCGAGCCATCAATCCTATTTTGCCGTAGTCTACCTCCAACTCTCAATTGGGAATGACTCACTATATGCTCACCCTCGAGTTCACGCCACATTTGCAGAAGAGAAGAGCCTCGGGTGCTCGTCCTATCATGATGATTACCCCACCGCCATGAGAGTGGAGACTGAGACTCCCTATCAAAAGATGACTCAAGCATGGAAACATTTTGTAAACCAGCAACAGCCATTAATTGATCCCACTAACAATTCTATTGCTCAACCATGGTAATCATTTTCTGGGTTGGTTTAAGCATCCCTTTCGCTTAAAAGACAAAAAAACACAATCTAGATTCTTTGCTTTCACTGCACGGTTTGAAAAAAATGTGTCATGTTTCTCTCTCTTCAAGTTAAAACAACTATTTATTGCTAACTATCCCCTGTCATCTCAAAAAGTAACTACACAAGTCCCCCATCACCCAATACTCAAGCACACACAGACAGAGTAAAAAAAAAAAAAAAAAAAATCGTAAAAAAAAAAAAAAAAAAAAAAAAAAAGAAGAAAAAACTTAACAGTGAAGGTACAGTGGGGAGTGAGACATTTGAGGTCTCGTAGTTTAGTAAAAGTTTTGGAACCCTCAAGTAGTGCTAGGCAAAATGCCTTCTAAAAGTACACATAAAAGTACAATATATGCACTCTTATCATATTCTTTGTTTTAGTTAATCAATTAAATTACAGTAATTAATTTTAAAAATACTATAAACATAAATAAAAAAAATAATTTTTTTTATGATGTGACATTTATAAATATTTATTTTTTAAAAATATATAATTAAATTAATTTAAAATAATATTTTTACGATTATATTTTTAAAAAGGGCAAATTACATATACCCCTCGAGATTTAGCAAAATAACAGACATTCCCTGAAGTTTGAGAAATTACAGATACCCCCTGAAGGTACTATTTGCATAACAAATTAGGAGACAAATTGTTATGAAAATATAAATCTCAATGAGCAGTTTGTTATGAAAATATAAACCTCAGGGGTATCTGTAATTTCCGAAACCTCAGGGATATCTGTAATTTAGCTAAACCTCGACGGAGGTATATTTAATTTGCCCTTTTTAAAAATGACAATGGGCTGCAACAAAGATTGAAGGAGAATGTGGAGATGGAGATCTCAGAGAGAAATTTCTTTGACCTAGCAATGGAGGCTAGCTAAATGTGGAGAGTGAAAGTGAATATGAAAATATGCAACATGCTTCTTGTGATGCAGAACCTGTTGGAGGAAGAAAAAACTAATTTCACCAGTAAAAATGCCTCATGTGGCCCTTTTGCCTACTCCCAAGATCCTTAAGATCATATTAAAATCCATATTTGATTATACAACTTTTACGCGAGAAATGTTTCACAATCGATAATATTTATAATTTAAAAAAAAAAAAAAAAGGATCAAATAGCTTGAATCCAAATGAGTGAATCATTTGAAGAGAGCCCCCTCTCCCTCTATCTCTCTCTCTCTATACAAATTTTTATACGTCTTTTTGTACGTGTATGTATAGGGAAAGTGTGTGTTTGGAAAGTTCCTATTTTAATAGGTTATTTTAGTTTTTGGCTATTTTAGTAGACTAAAATTTGATTATTTTAGTAGACTAAAGTTTTTGTATTTGGAAAAATAATTGAATTTTTTTTGTAATTAAATGTAATATTTGTTAGAAAAAAAGTAAAATGACTATGAGTTTGATGTGATATTTTGTCTGATTGACTATTTTAATCTATTTTATCATTTTATAAATTTTACTCTAAAAAATTAAAAAAAAGCCAAACAACCCATATATATATATATGTATGCGTATGTAATTTTAATATACCGATATAGTGTGTTGCTAAGCGTCTTCGTTATATATGGTTATGGGTTTGAGTCTTACTTTCTCTTTGTATAATTTTTATAAAAGAAAAATGTTTGACAGCATAAAAAATTATCATTAGAGGAAACATTAATGATGTGTCAGTGGGTCCTGCTCATTTTTTATGACTTGTTTTTATTTATTTATTTATTTTTTATCATTCTCAATGTATTAGTGTTATTAATAATTTATTTTTTTAGTGATCTAAATAATTATTATTTTTATAAAAACTCAAATGTAAGGGTACTTAGAAAAAATTTAAAATACGAGACAAAAAGTGTCAGAGACCTTCCTGAATAGATAACAAAGAGAAAACAAGACAAGAAAGACATAAAGCTTACTCAAATCCAGAAAAATGTTTAAGACTATTAATTTAAGAGCGCGCTAGAAGAGTATTAATTGGTGAGTCTCATTTATTGATGTGATGTTTTAGATTTATGTTTTTTTTTTTTTTTTTTTGGGATTTTCAAATCTTTAGTGATCAATTAGTGTTCTTAAATTAGTGGGATGAATCATTATTGTTCAAATACGTGAAATTGAGCCCAAAATTGGATTAAAATGGCTCATTCACGCATTGTTCAAACCAGAAAAAATTAAGAGAGAGAGAGAGAGGAAAACAAAAGGAAAAGCCGAGAGAATATGATTAATTTGAATATGAAGAAAATAGAACTTACCTTGGAATCTCCGTTCTTCTGTTCCTTTTTCCAAGTCGAAGAATCGAAATGTAGCTGTTCAATTCTTCAATTCCAGAAAGTTATAACTGAAATGAAACCGAGAGAGAGAGAGGGTTGTGGAGAAAAAAAGTTGAGAGCTCTAACGAAAGAGAGAGGGAAACGGCGATTTACGAAATAAATAAATGTGACACGTCACACTGTCCTTTTATCCACTTTAACTCTAAGAAAAATGATTTGTAATTTGTGTTTTTGAATGTACGAAAATAATCACTGTGTTTGTTTTAAATTTTTTAGATTAAGTTTTTTGAAAATTAATTTTTTTGATTTTTGTGTTTTTTTATTTTTAGTGAATATTTTTAAATTTTAAATATTTGTTTTACTTTTTTAGATGCACCTTACTTAGATGTATCTAAAAAGTAAAAAAATTGTGAAAAAATATTTTAAAAAATTAATAAATACATAAAAATATAAAAAATGTACTGAATTCTTGTATTTTTGGTATTTAGTGAATTTTTAAAAAGGACTTTTTGTACACAATTTTTTATCACTTTTCTAGTAGTATTCATGTCCTGACTATGTGTCTAAAAAGTAAAAAATAGACTTAAAAAATTAAAAATTCAGTAAAAACAAAAAAATCACGAAAAATAAAAAAAGTAAAATTTTCTCTGATAAAATGTATATGAAAAACTAAAAACTAAGCAATGGTGAATGACATTCACTTTTAAAATAATATTCATTTGAAAATATTCAGGTTGAATAAAGCTTGAACCAGATGGATACTGAGGATCACTATCTGATTGGCAAAAAAACATATTATTCACTTTTTATTTTTTTATTATTTTTTAATATATTTTTGCTCATGCCAGCCCCCCAGTAGAAGTGAGTGCTAGGATCATACTCTCTATTGT
>NW_021026220.1:505808-534475 GCF_004153795.1 Camellia sinensis | reverse complement strand
AATTTTTTTTTTTATTTAGTTTTGGCCATTGGCAGCCCCCCAGTGGAGGTGGGGGTGCTGGGGGTCGTCACCACTGGGTCCCAGCATTTCGGATTTCAGGTTATCAAAACATTATTGTCACTATAATTCACTTTAAGATAACAAATTATTTAATAAATTTTTAAATTATTTTATAAAAATAGAAAAATAATTATAATAATTTATATATAATGATTTTTTTGATTTTTTGACTAAAATATTTAATCCCATACGAGACCTAAATTGTGTCCTGTTTAGCAATTTCTTAATTTTTTATTGTGAAATAATTTTTTTAATTCATTTCTTATTTTTCTTATTCATTGAAATGCTTTTTTTAGCTAAATTACTAGATAATTATAAGAATAAAATAATTAATTAATATGTACGATTGAACATAACTACCAATAGGTCCTAATAGTTGAACTTAATTCACATCAAGTCTTATTGAAAATAAGTCTTGATGAAATTGCGCTAAAAATAATTTTTTGTGATAATTTTTTATATATGTCACTAAAAATTGACAATTAGTAATTTTTTTTTGTCATGATTTTTATAAATTGTCACTAAAACTTACAATTAGTAACGTTTTTTATGATAAATTTTCTCGTAAAACCTATTACATAATAAGTCAACTTATTTATGACCTACACGTATGTATCCTTATTATTTATTTTGTTTTTGTGTCCTGTTTAGCAATTTTTAATTTTTATTGTGAAATAATTTTTTTAATTCATTTCTTTTTTTTAAATTCATTTGAAATGCTTTTTTAGTTAAATACTTGATAATTATAAAAAAATAATAATAATAATTAATTAATATGTACGATAGAACATACTACCAAATAGTCCTAATAGTTGAACTTAAATTCACATCAAGTCTTATTGAAAATAAATCTTGATGAAAATTGTCGCTTAAAAATAATTTTTTATAATAATTTTTATATATTCACTAAAAATTGACAATTAGTAATTTTTTTTTGTCATGATTTTTATAAATTACACTAAAACTTACAATTAGTAATGTTTTTTTATAATAAATTTTCTCATAGGACCTATTACATAATAAGTCCACTTATTAGGACCTACATGTATGTACTCTATTTTATTTTGTTTTGTGTCCTGTTAGCAATTTTTTAAATTTTATATGTGAAATAATTTTTTTAATTCATTTCTTTTTTTTTAAAATTCATTTGAAATTCTTTTTTAGTTTAAATACTAGAAATTATAAAAATAAAAATAATTAATTAATATGTACGATTGAACATTTTATTTGTTTTTACTTCTAATTTTTCTATATTAAGAAAACAGCAAACCAAATGAGGCCGCTATCTGAATGTCAATTGGATAGGGAATTTTTTAAGGTCCCTGCTATTAAGATTTTATAACATAAAAACTATCTAATATTTTTATAATGTCAAAAGTCCCTCAACATCAATTCAGAGAAAATTCAATTCAAAAAAATTTTCTGGACTTTCCAAAGAAATTCTCTTTAGAGAAATTTGGGAATTTCTTAGAGAATTTCTTCCCAGAGAAAGAACCTTAGCATTAACAAGATAAAGAACATCAAACTAGTTACTAGTTTTTCAAAAAAAAAAAATTTCAAAAAACAAATTCTAAAAAATGAACAAAATCTTTGTTCACAAATTTTTCTGTGTTTGTTCAAGATTTAAACCAGAGAAATTGTTTAACCAAACCAGAGAAATTTTTAACTAAACCAGAGAAATTGATGCTATTATGACCAATTGAAAAAACGCAATCTAGTAACATCATTACTCAGTCAATAAGAAACTGTAATAACTAGAAAACTCTATCATCTAATAAACACTAACCTAAACGAATCTAACAAGAAAAAACCAACACTTGGGAGGATTTAGATACAATTGACAAACCAATCAAGAAGTCAATCCAATCAACGCAAAAAATAATCACAGATATTTTCTCAAAGAAAACAAAGAAGACGAATCAAGAGTTGGGGTTACCGTACCTCGGCACAGGCGAAGATAAAAACGAGATAGTTATTGAAATCAAAGTATAGAGAGTAGTGCTGGAGTTGTTTGCCAAATCTAAAGACTTATTAGAAGTCAGAGATATCTGTTGTTCAAGTAACCCACAGATCTTTCTAAACCCTTCCTCTAGGGTGCCACGACACCGTTGCCGCCATGTTTTCCACTGGATTCAGTGGTACTTTTGGAGAGAAAATATAGAGAGAGAAGGGTGATTGATCGAGGGTTTGGCTTAAAGAAGAAGAGATCGCGACGAGGAAGCTTCTAAAAGGTGATGATTCAGGAATTTCGAATTCCCCCTTCATAGTCAACACCGATGAAGCTTTGGACAATGCTGTGAAACGAAGAGGAGAGAGAGAGAGGAGAAGGTTTGGTGCAAAGAAGAGAAATAGAGAGAATGAGAGAGTAGGTTATTATATGGGTGTGAGTGAGTGAGAGAACTTAGACTACAAAAAAAATTTTGTCACGTCCCAAAATTTGAACAATTAAATATTAAATTAGGACTAAATCACAATCAATATCTCATCATCCAAATCCTAATGGTGAAACAAAATCTAAATGTTTACGTCTCAATTTGGTTTAAGTAAATTCAATACTAAAAAAAAAAAAAAAATTACAAGATATAAAAAAAATTAACAAAATGCCAACCAAATCCATACATTATAAATTCATGACTATCTAATTCCTCCAACATTAAGTAGTAACAAATAGTCAAAAACAGCTGAAAATAATGTAAAATTAAAAAATAACCACAATGTCAAATTATCAAAATACTAAGGTTATAAATAATTAAATAAACTAATATCAATCCTAAACTCTAGAAAATAAAAGAAGTTCGTGAGACATGTCCTACAACCATAGTTATTTCTCGTCACCACCGTAGTCCCAACTAATTCTACAAAGGAAGCTCGGCTGCGCTAAATAGAACGCACCCGAGATGCCAAAAAGACAAAACGAGTCTGTATACAAGTATATTGGCATGAGTATAAGATTTGACACCCATGGTCCACCAGACACAAACAAAAATACATTTAATTCTTTTACGGGACATAACAAGTATTCTACACCCGCACCAAAGACGAAGGAGCAATTTCCCGAGATACGGTGGCATTCAATTTCTTGCCCGTAACAACTAAATATAAATTAAGTATATAAAAAATAAATAAAATATGGTGGGTCAACCTGCATAAAAAGTTATAGTCCCATCATTCTGTAAAAATAAAGTTAATATAATTTAATCATAAGTAATACTAAAGAAGTATAAAAATGTACCAACTTCATACTTAAATCATTTGAATTGATCACTACTCAAAGAACAAAAGTTGTACAGAAATCAAAATTCCTAAAAGGTAACGCGGAAGATTTAGTAGAAACTGAACAGGTTGAGAGAGAAACTTGATGGCAGAACCACATGGAATTCGACGAAAAACCTGAAACTGAAAACGAAAATAAACTGTCCTAAGATGATTTTTTTCCGAAAAAAGTTCAAGCACGAAAAGTGTTCAGAATACTGTTTTACTTCATTTTACACAAAATTCAATTAAAATGAGCTCGTTTCGTAGGTTAAAACAACATCTAAATTTTGCATTACTAAAATGAATAAAAATTATTGTAACTAAAGATCATCCGATTACAAGTTCTAATTAATCTTTTTAGTAAAAAGTTAAAATACAAAAGTTGTCAAGAATTACATTTACATGTCTCTGCCTTAAATTCGTAATTTATCGAGATTGTTTACTATTTTTCAAGATGTACAAACAATACAATTCAAACTATAGCAATAGCTTTATATTTATTCTTTGAACCTTAACTTCGCCACTTCAATCCTTCATTTCTGGCTTACACATATATTCCATGTGCCTTCCGTAATACCTAACACCGCTCCAAGCCAAAACTTGTATGGGGATATCGTCCCAAGTTTGACCCACACTTCTCAGACTGTAGCATTACGAACGTGTGTAAATTAAAGCACTCGTCTATTCTTGAGAACAAGACGACAATATATATATACACAACCCTCATCTACTCATGAGAACAAACATAACAGATGCCGAGCCTAATGCATTCAAATAAATCTCATAATTCTCACTTTTTTTTATACACTTTTCTCACAGTACTTAAATAAAACAACAATTCATGGAATCATGGTGAGTATACAGAATTTACTATGGATTCTTAATTTAATTTAATTTTATATATCTATGAGTGTGTATATCCATAATATATATATAATATATTATAACCTAAACATTGCATACATAACTAATCAAAATAGTTGAAATCAATCCATCATTTACATGCAAAGTACAATATCAAACCAACATCGAAATACATAAAAATAAGTAAATAAAAACAACGAAATAAACATAAATCAAGGAAAGTGAGTTTGCGCTCAAATTTATTTTTTTAAAGATCAAGAAATACTTAGAGAATTAATGAAGCCACCAAAAAAACCATAACCCTTCCTTTTTTCCCCTCTCATCTATTCTCTCTCTCTCTCCTCTCCCTCCCCCGGCGTTGATCGTACACCACAAAGCCCTCTTCTCTTTTTTCTTAGTGACTATCCCTAATGCTTATTAACCTAATTGACATTATATTATATTTTGTTGTATAAAATACAACCTAAATAAATAGCTATATAAGGATCAATATACATAACACTTTTATATATGTAAAATATTCGGATTAATTGTATATAATTTATATCACAATAAATTTCATGTATCGCCGCAATTAAATAAAGCCAAATAATATAAATAATAATAATAATAATAATAAATTAATAATAATGACATAAGAAAAATTAAGGTCACTACAATATTACACACCTCAAAAGAACTTGTCCCGAGATTCGATAAAAGAGAGTACTAAGCAAAAAGTGTCGGTGCATACGCCGAACTTTCTCACTCAATTCCCAAGTGATATCGTTTTCATCCTTGCTCCATTAGCACTTTCACCAGTTCACTTTTTGGCGCGTAACTACTTTATAACCCGATCTAGAATAGTAACCGTCACACCACAATTGTTAGATCGTCACTAACTCCAAACACTTCTAGTGATTCTACTTCGGAAGGTCTTGCACATACTTCCGCAATGAAAGATACATGGAACACATTGTGAATTCATAGTAAAACAGGTGGTAAGGCTAATTTGTAAGCACTTACCAATCCTCTCAGTGATCTCGTATCGTCCCACAAATCTAGTGCCACTTTTCCCTTTTTTCCGAACCAAATTATACCATTCATCAGCGAGACCTGCAAAAAACAGCAAAACTCCAACATTCAACTCAACCCCCTTACGTTTTCTATTCAAGCGTAGACTCTTGCTGACGGCTCTGTGCATTCTTACTATGTTTCCAAATAATATCACACATTCCTATGGTCTCTCTCACAAAACTCGGCGCACTAACAACGGTTGCATTTCCTACCTCCACCCAACAACAGTGTGATTGACTGGCTCCCATACAAAGCCTCACAAGGGGGTGTCATCTCGAACTTAGTGTAGCTATTATTATGAGCAAACTCCATCAATGGCAAGTGCTGTTCCTAAACTACCACCAAGATCGAGGAACAAACTGCTCACAACTTCCTCCAAGAATCTGATTTACCTGCTAGTTTTGCCCATCTATCTTAAGGATTGATATAGTGGCTTAATTCTATCCTACACCCAAAGCATACTGAAAAACACTCTCCTAACTCTACCACAAACACGAATCAGATCTGAAACTATTAGAAATGGCGCCATGAAGTGCTACTACCGCTGAATATACAAGCCTATGCCGCTCATCCGTAGTTTGGTGAACACTGATAGAAATAAAAAATGAGCAAACTTGTGAGTCCGATCCACAATCATCCGAATAGAATTCATTCCTCACGTAGACTGCGACAATCCATCCACGAAGTCCCATAGAGAGTGTATTAAATATTATAAGTAGGTATCTCGAAAGCTACAAATGTCCAAACAGTCCATTGGTGTCCTCACCTTCACCTGGTGTATGACCCCCATTTTTGACCCGCAATCAAGACTTGGGAACATCATCGTTTGAACCTCGATGATCCCATCCAGTTCATGTTCGTCTTGAGTTCACGAAGGTTTCCGTCAACTGCCGCCTTGCCTCGAACCTCTCGACTTGTTTGTTTTGTGCTTGGTATGCACCAAATGCTTGTGTTTTTGCCTTCTAAGGCAGGGAAATGGCTTGTTGGCCATCCCATACACCTCAACCGGCCCTTGGCTTGAAGCCACCGACCCTGTTTTTCTTGCTACCGACCAAATATTTTGGTCCGGTGATCAATGTTTTTGGTCGCCGGCCATTTTTGTTGGCAATCGGCTTATATTTTCCAGCCGACCCCTTCCATCTGCTTTTGGCAGATATTTTAATGCTACTGCACAGTCTACGCATCACAATATCACCCCCCTCCATATATGTGTATGGAGGATTTGCTCCCTATGTTAGCTTTCCAAAAGAAGCTTATGAATTGGGATTCCCTATAAAGAAGGAGGCCCCTCTCCTCCCTTTCCAGAGGTGAAGAAACCATGAATATATGATATACTATCACTCTCTCTCTATATCTCCCTCTCTCCTTGATTTAATGTGTGAAAAAGTGCTTCCAAAGGGTTTTTTGTTCTAGTTTTTGGCACTAAGACACCTAGTGTTACACCATACTTCGGTTAACTGAAGGTCTTTGAGGGGTTGATTTCATTCAGCATTTTTTGAGTTAGTTTTGATCAAAGGAGGGCTGGATTTGGTGTTCTTTTGAAGTGTTCTCAAGTGAGAACTAGCCTCTTTATTCCCCATTTTTTTCCTTAAGCTTTTAACCGTATCTTACATGTGTTTTTGAGCTTAATGTATCACTGATAAAAGTTCTGTATTTCAATCTTAAGATGTTTCATGAGTCACTTTTTTGTTGGCGGGTCGTCCACCCCCTCTTAGGCCTTGTTTTGGTCTCATTTTTTTGCCTTCCTCTTTGGGCTTTGTAACCCCCCATCATTTCTCGACTATCTCAACCACTGAAATCTAGAGGATTTTTAGTGGTGGAGAAGTGGTTTTTTAAAGTCAGGTAATAGGGGAGGGAACACCCCCCCTTTGTGTCTCATTGCTTGTGTTTAAGGCATAAAAGTAACTGCTTGCTTAGCTTATTTGGGCTTCATTCAGTGGGTATTGGAGTTATTTTATCCATATTATACTCTGTTTAGTCATATTGATAGCGACTATTGCAGCATCAATGCACTTGCTTTTAAATCCCCTTCTATTGTCAATGAAACATGTGCATGCATTTACCATCATGATTGCATGTTTTAAAGCTTGACTCTAAGCTTTTAGCCATGTTGTGAAACATTTTAAGCCTATTAATGTTGTTGATTTGGTCCATGTTGCCATGCTTGTATAGCCACCATGCATTTTAACTGTTAGCTTGGTGTGTGAAATCAGAGCATTGCTATTGGGCTATTTCAGTGATTTGGAAATCAACTATCAATGCTATTTCAGTCCAATGTTCCATGTTGTATGCTTGCAATTTACCATCCTTCAATACTATTGAAGAGTTGTTGTTTAATGCTTGAAAAGGGTCATTTTGCATGCCTCTTTGTTCAAGTCCTTTGGCTGCCATATCAGTGGGCTTTTGGGACTCATTTTGGCATAATTAAGACTCTGTTTTTTCATTGCCCTAACCCATGCCATTTTGGTGTTGAGTAGTTGTAGTGAATACTCTCTTTGGTAGTCTCGAAGTCCCTTGTTTGGTGCCTTTTCTTAGCCATGTTTGGTCATGTCCCATTGCATGTTCTAGCCTTATTTTTGGTCTGCCCTAGGACTGATTTTAAGTCATTTTTGGTTCTTGAGGCTTGGTTGGTATGACCCAGCTTGACCCCTTTTGTTAGCCTCGAAGTTTTGGCCTTCATTGGCCATGCCTTAACGACATGACTGGTTGATTTGGTCATCAATCATTTAACAATTTTCAGAGCTTAGCATGCATGTCATTTGTCTTATATATCTCTTTTTTTTTAAATGTGTTTAAAAATTCCTCCCGTTCATGCTTAAGTGATAGGTAGTTAGCATGCACTACAAATGTTTTGCTTTGCATTTTCGTGCCCTTTCATCATAAAATATCACTTTGGCCACTGTTTTTGGTATGGCTGAGGTCTCTCATTTCGGTTAAACCCACCTCTTGCATATAGTCCCATTTCGATTAACCCCAGCACCGTCCTCAAGAACTTGGACGTCACCGCTTGAAACACATCGGTATCACCAGTTTGTGTTCGTCTTGAGTTCCCGGAGGTCTCGCTTACGCGTCTGCCTTAGAATCTCTCGACTCGCACTGTTTTGCTTCTGGTTGCACCAAACAACTTGTGCTTGGCCTTGAGGGCAGGGAAATGGCTTGTGGGCCATCCCCACACTCTACGGCCATTGCTTGAGGTCACCGGCTGTGTTTGTTGAACCCGGCCAAATGCTTGGCCGGCCGGCAACTATTAAATGCCGGCCGGCTTATCTTTTTGTCAATTGTATTTTTGGCCGGCCGACCACTGTCATCTGCTTTTGCAAATATTTTTGGCAAGCTGGCAACACTGCACCCCTCCATAACACGTGTATGGTGGGATTGCCCTCGTTGTTAGCTTCCATTGGAAGCTTTACAAGACCTAGATTGTCTATAAAAGAGAAACCCTCTTCTCTCTTGTTCATGGTAGACCAACTTAGACAATATTTTCAGAGCTTGAAGCTTTAGTTAGGGTTTCATAATCCTCTATCTCTATATCTCTCTCTATCTCTTGTGTTAGTGTGTGTTTGCCTATTTTGTGCCAAACACCCACCATCAAACCTTTCTAGTTGCTGAGGTAACCAGAGGTCTTTCTCCTTGAAGCTTTGGACTGGTTTGGAACCAAAAGAAGCTTGCTGGAACATTGTTTGATTGAAGAAGGTCACAAGGTAAGACATTTGTCGCCTTTTACCTCCATTTTGCAAAGCTTTTTAGCCTCAATCTTGCATCTGTTTTTTTGAGCTTAGCATTATAACAATATAAAAGTCTTGTTTTTTGTCCTTGTCTAAAATAAGTTTGTTAAGGGTGTTTTTAAGCTTTGGGGTTGTTTGACCCCTCTTAAGGCTTGTTTTGGCCTTGTTTTGTGCCTTTTTGGTTGAGCTCCAGGACCATTGGTGTCTGGGCCCCTCACCAGCTTGAATCTTAAGGGGATTCGAAGGTGAGGATGGTGCCTTGAGGTAAACTAGAAGGAGAGGGCCACCCCCACTCCTTGTTTGTCCTTGAAAAAGGGCTATTTTTGCCTCTGAGGGAGCATCTAGTTTAAGTGTGTGTGATCATGCATTGACTGATATTTATGCTTATTTGCCATGAAATAGCATGTGTTGAGTTGGTTTTGGTACAAACCATGCTGCTTAGCAAATACATGCCCCTTGTAATGCCCATGATTTCCTCATTACATGCATAGCATTTAGACTACCATGCTCATGTGTTTGCTAAGCTTTGTGAAGCTTATATGCATATTTTGATGTGCTAAAGGCGGACTGTTTTAGGTCATTTTGAAGTCCATTCATGTCTGCTTGTTAGCTACCATCGCAATCCCTCTTGAATGCCTTAAATTTGGCCTCTCTAGCATGCCTCCTATGCTTTGTTTCAGTGTTTGGAATCACTGGTAAGTTATTCAGACCTCATGACATGTGCTGTATATGCTTGTGCATTTTCCATCCCTTTCGATGCTTGAAGAAGTTTGATGCTTATGCTCCATGTTTAGGCCCTTGTGTTGAGCATATTTGTGTGGTGTTTCATGCCTTTGTTTGCATCAATTTTGGCCGACTTGAATTTGGCAAGCTTGCAAGCTACCCATGTTAGTTTAAGCCCACCACGCTTTGGCATGTTGTTGTAATGGTCCACCTGTATGTTTGTTGCATATAGTGTGGTTGCATTATTAGAGTTGCATGAATTGAATGAAGGTCACAATGATAGCTTGCAATGCTCGAACACCCACATTGTGCCGTTGCATATTTGTTAGTGCATTGTCCTCATGCCCTATGTCTGCATGACCATTGTATGCCTTGTAGCCTTCTATATTGTCCATGTTGCATACTATCAGACATGCTTTAGGATGCAATTGGCATTAGCATGCTAATGCTTCGCCTCTTGAATTGCTCGTGAATAGAGGTTAGTTCAATTTGCTTGATTATGTGCATTGCAATTCCATACAAACATGCACACTTGAATTCTTTTGGGCCATCAGCAAGGAAATGCGTGATTTGTGGCCCCGAGAATCGAGGCCCATCCTCCTTTGAGTCATAAATATGAATAAGGAATGTGTGGTGCAATTACATTGCTTGAAAATGCAATTGCCATGCCAAGTTGTCCTCTACTTGCTATCAAGAAACAGATCTGCAGGAAGATTTGGCCGCCCGGCCAGCTGAAGTGCCGACCGGCCATTCCATAAGCAGCCGATGGAAATTAGTTTGTGGCCGGTGACCATTCTTCATGGCGGTGACCAAACCCCTCACCCGTGGTGTTTGCCACAAGGCATTAGGGAAGCACCCTGAGATTGTACAGTCTTCAGAGAGGATACAGTTCAAAAGCAGAGGCAACTTGTGCATGGCAAGTGACTTTCCGAGCGTAGCCGAGCGTGCATTGCATTGGCCTCTTCACGAGGCTGTTTACGTTTTCATTAGATTAGTTATTTGTTAATTAATTAATTAGTCTGTAATATTAATTAGCTTTGTAGTATTAACTTGTATTATTCTTCGGCCCCTGCCGAGCGACGGGCAAATTTGCAATAAGATGTGGTGCGTGTGGCAATGTCTTCCCAACCCCCACTCTTCTCCACTTTTTACTTTTACCTGCTTTTGATGGTTAGGTTATAGGACATGTTTACTTTAGCATATCTTATGCTAGCAGCGTGCATCATTCATTAATCCTTGTATGCACCAGGCTCCGGCGCAATCATGCTAAAACTGCATAAAGTATATCAACAATCTAAACTTTGAAATACATGCTATCTGTCAATTTTCACAGTCGGTCCCTAGATTAGCCGAGCCCTATTTCTAAGATTGCATTCTGTATCGTTGCAATTATGCTACTTAAACATGGACTTTGGATCATGCATTGATTGCTAACATGTTCTTCTCTTGGCTCGGAGTACATTGTAAGTATTTTATGCTTTAGCATACTCGCATGAGTGTGAAATGTCAACAGACAGCATGGCTTACCATGTGGCTAGATGCTTATTGTATATAAACTACTTGAATGCCTTGTGGTTGAAAAGGTTGGATTGTTTGAGTTGGAAACTCGTTGAATCCCGTGCTTAGCCTACTTGCGATAAGCAATTTCAAACTGTTTTTCAAACAAACGGAATATGCAATGCTCGTCCAAAATTTAGGACGATCTAGTCTATAACTTGTTGCCTGTGTTGCATAACATTAGTAATTCAGCTAAATAATCGGAATAAAACCAATAACATTTCAAGAATGGATATCAATGGTTAGTAGAGGTCTTCGATCTTCGGATGCGGGCGAGCAGGGGTGCTCATAGCTGACCTCTCCCCAATCGTACCGCAAGCTCCCAAGCCGAGGGAAACTTTGGTGATGACGGACACGTGGCCTTTGGCCCCAAGTCAGGGTTTCCTAAATTCCCCCATTAAAAAAATATTTAGGGTGCGAACACTAGTATCTGCAAATGCAGTCCATGTTTTGACACTGTCTTTCAAAAATACTGTTTCCAAAACGATTTCCAGATTTGGACTCTTGGTTCAGATTAAAACCGTGACCAATGAGAGTCCGGAACTGTAGTGAGCCCAAAACAAACAGAAACGGACCGTCCCCGGCGTTCGGGGACGTCTACAATGTTAGCAGGATCCCAACCCATCGCCGTAATGAACCCAGGAAAAAGAATGTCAAAGTTTGGGTGAAGTTAACTATGACACGCCTCACAATAACAGGCCTTAGTTTCAACTATCGTTTGAACCCTTTTTTCTTCTTTGATGGTCCCTGTTTGAACCCTATCTGTAATAAGGCTATGTTGTATAAAATGTATTACATGGATCTAGACATATACATATCTTTTAAGTGGGTATATTTTGGTGTGTTATTAAATATAAGAAATGTTTTTGTTCATTCCATTTAATGCACTAAGCTCATTGGAACAATTATTCTCTTTTGCTTCCGCTTTTGGCCCTATATGGTTATTTAAAATTGTTTTCTATCGTGAGGCCCGTAGGTATCTAATGAAATTACTGCCCGATTATGATCCTAACCTATTGGGCGGGTTGGGTCATGACACCTCTTGCCTCATGTTCAAACCTCGTTTTGAGAAAATATATTTTAGGCTCTTGTGATTTGTGTATAACTCAAAACAGCTTCCCAAACAAATAGTATCGCCAACACTTTCAATGCAAAACAATTGCTGCCAACTCTAAGTCATGAGTAGGGTATCGTCTCTCATGCAGTTTTAACTGCCGTGAAGGAAAGAGTACAACTCTTCTGATGTTGCAAATTAAACACACATCCCAAACTAATCCTATAACGCAATTCTCACCTGCATCGGTAAATACTGCTTAAACTTTCCCTTTTGTACGGTATAAAATTAAGCACCGGAGCTATATCCAAACGCTACTTTAACTCCAAGGAAAGCTCTTTCAATAATCAATTTCTGTCTAATAAGAACTCATAATATTTCTTGATAAAACTTGGTCATGGGTGTCGCCATTAATGGAAAACTTCTCTATAATCTCCTGTAATAACCAGCTAGTCCCTAAAAACCCTCACCTCCTGAGGGTTTGTAAGCTACTTCCATTATGGGCCAATTTTACACTCTTGTCAATGTTATTGTTAATGTTAATATGTCAATGTGAATATTCATATTGTCAACGGGCCAGGGCGGGCCGGCCCTGACCAGGGCCCGGGCCAGGGCATCGGGCTGCCCACGGGTCATGGGCCAATTTTACACTCTTGTCAATGTTATTGTTAATGTTAATATGTCAATGTGAATATTCACATTGTCAACGGGCCGGGCCAGGCCGGGCCGGACCCGCCCCGACCCGGGCCCAGGCTTCGGGCTGCCCACGGGTCATGGGCCAATTTTACACTCTTGTCAATGTTATTGTTAATGTTAATATGTCAATGTGAATATTCACATTGTGAACGGGCCGGTCCGGGCCCGCCCTGGGCGGCGGGCTGGTTTCGGGCCGTCCACGGGCCGCAGGCCAATTTTACACTCCTATCAATGTGAATGTTGACTTGTCAATGTGAATATTCATATTATCAACAGGCCGAGCCGGGCCTATTTTTTTGGCCTGTGGGCCAGCCCGGCCCGACTCGAATTTTTCCGGGCACCCACAAGGATCGACATGGGCCGGGCCCCTACACGTTAACGATATGAAAATTTACGTTGACGGTGTGAACATTCACATTAAGGGTATTTTGGTAATTATGTCACCCATAGGACTTATTGAAATATAAGAAAATAATGTGAACTAAATGGAATATAAGTAGATGAAAAGGGTATTTTGGTCTTCTTATCTCAAATTGGACCTAATGGAATAGTAAAAAAGAATATGGGTTGGATGGGATAAAGCTCTTAGAAAATGGATTTATCAAAAAAGCTCCCTTTTTTTAATTCATTTCTTTTTTTTAAAATTCATTTGAAATTCTTTTTTAGTTAAATACTAGATAATTATAAAAAATAAAAATAATTAATTAATATGTACGATTGAACATTTTATTTTGTTTTTACTTTCTAATTTTTTCTAGTTAAGAAAACAACAAACCAAATGAGGCCGCTATCTGAATGTCAATTTGGATAGGGAATTTTTTTAAGGTCCCTACTATTAAGATTTTATAACATAAAAACTATCTAATATTTTTATAATGTCAAAAGTCCCTCAATATCAATTCAGAGAAAATTCAATTCAAAAAAATTTTCTGGACTTTCCAAAGAAATTCTCTTTAGAGAAATTCTGGGAATTTCTTCCCAGAGAAAGAACCTTAGCATTAACAAGATAAAGAACCTCAAACTAGTTACTAATTTTTCAAAAAAAAAAAATTCTAAAAACAAATTCTAAAAAATGAATCAAATATCTTTGTTCACAAATTTCTCTGTGTTTGTTCAAAATTTTAAACCAGAGAAAATTGTTTTAACCAAACCAGAGAAATTGATGCTATTATGACCAATTGAAAAAACGCAATCTAGTAACATCATTACTCAGTCAATAAGAAACTGTAATAACTAGAAACTCTATCATCTAATAAACACTAACCTAAATGAATCTAACAAGAAAAAACCAACACTTGGGAGGATTTAGATACAATTGACACCCAATCAAGAAGTCAATCCAATCAACGCAAAAAATAATCACAGATATTTTCTCAAGAAAACGAAGAAGACGAATCAAGAGTTGGGGTTACCGTACCTCGACACAGGCGAAGATAAAAACGAGATAGTTATTGAAATCAAAGTATAGAGAGTAGTGCTGGAGTTATTGCCAAATATAAGACTTATTAGAAGTCAGAGATATCTGTTGTTCAAGTAACCCACAGATCTTTCTGAACCCTTCCTCTAGGGGTTGCCACGACACCGTTGCCGCCATGTTTTCCACTGGATTCAGTGGTACTTTTGGAGAGAAAATATAGAGAGAGAAGGGTGATTGATCGAGGGTTTGGCTTAAGAAGAAGAAGATCGCGACGAGGAAGCTTCTAAAAGGTGATGATTCAGGAATTTCGAATTCCCCCTTCATAGTCAACACCGATGAAGCTTTGGACAATGCTGTGAACGAAGAGGAGAGAGAGAGAGGAGAAGGTTTGGTGCAAGAAGAGAAAATAGAGAGAATGAGAGAGTAGGTGTTATATATGGGTGTGAGTGAGTGAGAGAACTTAGACTACAAAAAAAAATTTGTCACGTCCCAAAATTTGAACAATTAAATATTAAATTAGGACTAAATCACAATCAATATCTCATCATCCAAATCCTAATGGTGAAACAAAATCTAAATGTTTACGTCTCAATTTGGTTTAAGTAAATTTCAATACTAAAAAAAAAAAAAAATTACAAGATATAAAAAAAATTAACAAATGCCAACCAAACCATACATTATAAATTCATGACTATCTAATTCCTCCAACATTAAAGTAGTAACAAATAGTCAAAAACAGCTGAAATAATGTAAAATTAAAAAATAACCCACAATGTCAAATTATCAAAATACTAAGGTTATAAATAATTAAATAAACTAATATCAATCCTAAACTCTAGAAAACAAAAGAAGTCCATGAGACATGTCCTACAACCATAGTTATTTCTCGTCACCACCGTAGTCCCAACTAATTCTACAAAGGAAGCTCGGCTGCGCTCAAATAGAACGCACCCGAGATGCCAAAAGACAAAACGAGTCTGTATACAAGTATATTGGCATGAGTATAAGATTTGACACCCACGTGTCCACCAGACACAAACAAAAATACATTTAATTCTTGTTACGGGACATAACAAGTAGTTCTAACCGCACCAAGACGAAGGAGCAATTTCCCGAGATACGGTGGCATTCAATTTCTTACCCGTATACAACTAAATATAAATTAAGTATATAAAAAATAAATAAAATATGGTGGGTCAACCCTGCATAAAAAGTTAGTAATTCCCACCATTCTGTAAAAAATAAAGTTAATATAATTTAATCATAAGTAACTTACTAAAGAAGTATAAAAATGTACCACTTCATACTTAAATCATTTGAATTGATCACTACTCAAATAACAAAAGTTGTACAGAATCAAATTTCCTAAAAGGTAGCGCGGAAGGATTTAGTAGAAACTGAACAGGTTGAGAGAGAAACTTGATAGCAGAACCCACATGGAATTCGATCGAAAAACCTGAAGCTGAAAACGAAAATAAACTGTCCTAAGATGATTTTTTTCCGAAAAAGTTCAAGACACGAAAAGTGTTCAGAATACTGTTTTACTTCATTTTACACAAAATCAATTAAAATGAGCTCGTTTCGTGGGTTAAAACAACATCTAAATTTTGGATTACTAAAATGAATAAAAATTATTGTAACAAAGATCATCCGATTACAAGTTCTAATTAATCTTTTTAGTAAAAAGTTAAAATACAAAAGTTGTCAAGAATTACATTTACATGTCTCTGCCTAAATTTCGTAATTTATCGAGATTGTTTACTATTTTTCAAGATGTACAAACCAATACAATTCAAACTATAGCAATAAGCTTTTATTTAATTCTTTGAACCTTAACTTCGCCACTTCAATCCTTCATTTCTGGCTTACACATATATTCCATGTGCCTTCCGTATACCTAACACCGCTCCAAAGCCAAACTTGTATGGGGATATCGTCCCAAGTTTGACCCACACTCTTCAGACTGTTAGCATATACGAACGTGTGTAAATTAAAGCACTCGTCTATTCTTGAGAACAAGACGACAATATATATATACACAACCCCTCATCTACTCATGAGAACAAACATAACAATGCCGAGCCTAAGGCATTCAAATAAATCTCATAATTCTCACTTTTTTTTATACACTTTTTCTCACTAGTACTTAAATAAAACAACAATTCATGGAATCATGGTGGAGTATTCAGAATTTATCTATGGATTCCTAATTTAATTTAATTTTATATATCTATGAGTGTGATTACATCCATAAAATATATATATATATATATAAACCCTAAACATTGCATACATAACTAATCAAAATAGTTGAAATCAATCCATCATTTACATACAAGTACAATATCAAACCAACATCAAATACATAAAAATAAGTAAATAAAAACAACGAAATAAACATAAATCAAGGAAAGTGAGTTTTGCGCTCAAATTATTTTTTTAAAGATCAAAGAAATACTTAGAGAATTAATGAAGCCACCAAAATAAAACCATAACCCTTCCTTTTTTTCCCCTCTCATCTATCTCTCTCTCTCCCCTCCCTCCCGGCTTGATCGTACACCACAAAGCCCTCTTTCTTTTTTCTTAGTGACATCCTCTAATGCTTATAACCTAATTGACATTATATTATATTTTGTTGTATAAATACAACCTAAATAAATATGCTATATAAGATCAATATACATAACACTTTTTATATATGTAAATATTCGGATTAATTGTATATAATTTAATATCACAATAAATTTTCATGTATCCACGCAATTAATAAAGCCAAAAATATAATAATAATAATAATAATAATAATAATAATAATAATAATAATGACTTAAGAAAAATTAAGGTCACTACAATATACACACCTCAAAAGAATCTTGTCTCGAGATTCGATAAAAGAGAGTACTGAGCAAAAAGTGCCGGGTGCATACGCCGAACTTTCTCTTCCAATTCCCAAGTGATATCGTTTTCATCCTTGCTCCATTGCACTTTCACCATGTTCACTTTCTTGCGCCGCAACTACTTTATAACCCGATCTAGAATAGTAACCGGTCACACCACATATGTTAGATCGTCACTAATCTCCAACACTTCTAGTGATTCTACTTCGGAAGGGTCTTGCACATACTTCCGCAATGAAGATACATGGAACACATTGTGAATCATAGTTAAAACAGGTGGTAAGGCTAATTTGTAAGCCACATTACCAATCCTCTCAGTGATCTCGTATCGTCCCACAAATCTATGTGCCAACTTTCCCTTTTTTCCGAACCAAATTATACCATTCATCAGCGAGACCTTCAAAAACACAAAATCTCCAACATTCAACTCAACCCCCTTACGTTTTCTATCAGCGTAACTCTTCTGACGGCTCTGTGCATTCTTACTATGTTCCCAAATAATATTCACCTTCTCTATGGTCTCTCTCACAAACCCTGGCGCTAACAACGGTGCATTTCCTACCTCCACCCAACAAGCAGGTGATTGACATGGCCTCCCATACAAAGCCTCACAAGGTGTCATCTCGATACTTAAGTGATAGCTATTATTATGAGCAAACTCCATCAATGGCAAGTGCTCTTCCTAACTACCACCAAGATCGAGGACACAAGCTCTCAACATATCCTCCAAGATCTGATTTACCTGCTTAGTTTGCCCATCTATCTAAGGATGATAAGCTGGGCTTAATTCTATCCTAGCACCCAAAGCATACTGAAAACTCTCCTAAAACTCTACCACAAACAACGAATCATGATCTGAAACTATAGAAACTGGCGCCATGAAGTGGCACTACCTCCTGAATATACAGCCTAGCCAGCTCATCCGTAGTTTGGTGAACACTGATAGAAATAAAATGAGCAAACTTGGTGAGTCGATCCACAATCATCCAAATAGATTCATTGCCTCACGTAGACTGCGACAATCCATCCACGAAGTCCATAGAGATGTATTCATATTTCTAAGTAGGTATCTCGAAAGGCTACAAATGTCCAAACAGTCATTGGTGTCTCACCTTAACCTGGTGTAGACACCCCATTTTTGACCGTCCTCAAGACTTGGACATCATCGTTTGAACACTCGATGATCATCCATGTTCATGTTCGTCTTGAGTTCACGAAGGTTTCAGTCACGCGCCTTGCCTCGAAACCTCTCGACTTGTTTGTTTTGTGCTTGGTTATGCACCAAATGCTTGTGTTTTTGCTTCTAAGGGCAGGGAATGGCTTGTTGGCCATCCCTACACCTCACCGGCCTTGGCTTGAAGCCACCGACCCTGTTTTCTTGCTACCGACCAAATATTTTGGTCGGTCGACAATGTTTTTGGTCGGCCGGCCATTTTTGTTGGTCAATCGGCTATATTTTCCAGCCGACCCCTTTCCATCTGCTTTTGGCAGATATTTTATGCTAGCTGTCACAGCTAGCATCCACAATACACCCCCTCCATATATGTGTATGGAGGGATTTGCTCCCTTATGTTAGCTTCTCCAAGAAGCTTAGGAATTGGATTCCTATAAGAGGAGGCCCTCTCCTCCCTTTCCAGAGGTTGAAGAACTCTGATATATATGATATATATCACTCTCTCTCTATATCTCCCTCTCTCTCTTGATTTATGTGTGTAAAAGTGTTCCAAAGGGGTTTTTGTTCTTAGTTTTGCACTAAGACACCTAGTGTTACACCATACTTCGGTTACTAAGGTCTTGAGGGGTTGATTTCAGCATTTTTGAGTTAGTTTTGATCAAAGGAGGTGCTGGATTTGGTGTTCTTGAAGTGTTCTTCAAGGGTGAGAACTACCTCTTTATTCCCCATTTTTTCTTAAGCTTTTAACCTATCTTACATGTTGTTTTGAGCTTAATGTATAACTGATAAAAGTTCTGTATTTTCATGCTTAAGATGTTTCATTGAGGTCACTTTTTTGTTGGGGGTCGTCCACCCCCTCTTAGGCCTTGTTTGGTCTCTTTTTGTGCCTTCCTCTTTGGGCTTTGTAACCCCCTCATTTCGACCTTCTCACCACTGAAATCTAGAGGATTTTTAGTGGTGGAGAAGTGGTTTTAAAGTCATGTATAGGGGAGGGACACCCCCCTTTGTGTCTCATTTGCTTGTGTTTAAGGCTTATAAAGGTAACATGCTTGCTTAGCTTTATTTGGCTTCATTTCAGTGGGTATTTGGAGTTAGTTTATCATATTATATCTCTGTTTTTAGTCATATTGATAGCCTATTGCATGCATCATGCACTTGCTTTGTAATCCCCTCTATTGTCATAACATGTAGCATGCATTTAGACCATCATGCTTGCATGTTTTAGCTTGACTTCATGAAGCTTTTAGCCATGTTGTGACATGTTTAAGCTCTATTAGTTGTTGATTTGGTCATGTTTGCCATGCTTTGTATAGCCACCATGCATTTTAACTTGTTAGCTTTGGGTGTGTGACTCATGAGCATGCTTTATTTGGGCTATTTCAGTGATTTGGAATCACTTATCATGCTATTTCAGTCCATGTTCCATGCTTGTATGCTTGCATTTACCATCCTTTCAATACTTTGAAGAGTTGTTGTTTTATGCTTTGAAAAGGGGTCATTTTGCATGCCTCTTTGTTCAAGTCTTTGGGCTGCCATATCAGTGGGCTTTGGGACTCATTTTGGCATATTATAACTCTGTTTTTTCATTGCCTAACCCATGCCATGTTTGGTTGAGGTAGTTGTAGTGGAATACTCTCTTTGTAGTCTCGAATGCCCTTGTTTTGGTGCCTATTTCTTAGCATGTTTTGGTCATGTTCCATGCATGTTCTAGCCTTATTTTGGTCTGCCCTAGGACTGATTTAAGTCATTTTGGTTCTTTGAGGCTTGGTTGGTATGACCCTAGCTTGACCCCTTTTTGTTAGCCTCAAGTTTTGGCCTTCATTGCATGCCTTACTGACATGACTTGGTTGATTTGGCATCATCATTTACACATTTTCAGAGCTTAGCATGCATGTCATTTGTCTATATTAGTCTCTTTTTTTTAAATGTGTTTAAAAGTTCCCCTTTTCATGCTTAAGTGATAGGCTAGTTAGCATGCATGTTTGCTTTGCATTTTCGTGCCTTCATCTATCACTTTTGGCCACTGTTTTTGGGTATGGCTGAGGTCTCTCATTTCGGTTTAAACCCACCTTTGCATATAGTCCCATTTCGATTTAAACCCACCGTCCTCAAGACTTGGACGTCACCGCTTGAACACTCGGTGATCATCCATGTTTGTGTTCGTCTTGAGTTCCCGGAGGTCTCGGCTACGCGTCTTGCCTTAGGATCTCTCGACTCGCCTGTTTTGCTTCTGGTTTTGCACCAAACACTTGTGCTTTGCCTTGGAGGGGCAGGGAATGGCTTGTGGGCCATCCCCACACTCCACCGGCCATGGCTTGAGGCCACCGGCTGTGTTTTGTTGCCACCGGCCAAATGCTTGGCCGGCCGGCACTATAGATGGCCGGCTGGCTATCTTTTTTTGGTCAATTTGTATTTTTGGCCGGCCGACTACTGTGCATCTGCTTTTGCAAATATTTTGTGCAGCTGGCATACACTGTCACCCCCTCCATACACGTGTATGGTGGGATTGCCCTCTTGTTAGCTTCCATTGGAAGCTTTACAAGACTAATTGTCTATAAAAGAGAACCTCTTCTCTCTTGTTCAGGGGTTAGACAACTTAGACAATATTTTCAGAGCTTGAGCTTTAGGTTAGGGTTTACATATATCCTCTATCTCTATATCTCTCTCTCTCTCTTGTGTTTAGTGTGTGTTTAGTCTTATTTTTGTGCACAAACACCCACCATCACACCTTTTCTTAGTTGCTGAGGTACCAGAGGTCTTTCCTTGAAGCTTTTGGACTGGTTTGGAACCAAAAGAGCTGCTGGAACATTGTTTGTGAAGAAGGTCTACAAGGGTAAGACTTTTGTCCCTTTTTACTCCATTTTTGCAAAGCTTTTTAGCCTATCTTGCATCTGTTTTTGAGCTTAGCATATAACATATAAAAGTCTTGTTTTTGTCTGCTCTAAATAGTTTGTTAAGGTGTTTTAAGCTTTGGGGTTGTTTGACCCCTCTTAAGGCTTGTTTGGCCTTTGTTTTGTGCCATTTTGGTTGAGCTCCAGGACCATTGTGTCTGGGCCTCCTCACCACTGAAATCTTAAGGGATTTCAGAGGTGAGGATGGTGCCTTGAGGTCCTAGGAAGGAGAGGGCCACCCCCACTCCTTGTTGTCCTTGAAAAGGGCTATTTTTGCCTCTTGAGGGAGCATCTAGTTTTAAGTGTGTTGTGATCATGCCTTAATTGATTTTTGTGCTTATTATGTCATAATATAGCATTGTTGTATGTTGGTTTTGGTACACCATGCTTGCTTAGCATACATGCCTTGTAATGCCATGATTTGCCTCAATACATGCATAGCATTTAGACTGCCATGCTTATGTGTTTTGGCTAAGCTTTGTGAAGCTTACATGCATATTTTGATGTGCTAAGGGACTGTTTTAGGTCATTTGAGTCATTCATGTCTTGCTTTGTATAGCTACCATGCAATCCCTCTTGAATGCCTTAAGCTTTGGCCTCTCTAGCATGCCATCCTTGCTTTGTTTCAGTGGTTTGGAATCACTTGGTATGTTATTTCAGACCTCATGATGTGCTTATATGCTTGCATTTTCCATCCCTTTCATGCTTTGAAGAGTTGATGGCTTATGCTCCATGTTTAGGCCCTTGTTGATGCATATTTGTGTGTGTGTTTTCATGCCTTTGTTGCATCATTTTGGCCACTGATTTTGGCAAGCTTGCAAGCTACCCATGTTAGTTTAAGCCCACCCCTTTGCATGTTGTTGTATGTCCACCTTGTATGTTGTTGCATATTTATGTGTTGTTGCATTATTAGAGTTGCATGATTGAATGAAGTCACATGCTTGCTTGCATGCTCGAACACCCACATTGTGCCTTGCATACTTGTTAGTTGCATTGTCTCATGCCCTATGTCTTGCATGACCATTGTATGCCTTGTATACTTCTTAGCATTGTCCATGTTGCATACTAGTCGACATGCTTAGGATTGCATTGCATTGGCATGACCTTTTTCAGGCATGGTGCATGCCAGCTGTGTCAGCTGGAATGCACCAAACCTGCCCCGGGGCATACATGTGGATGTTTTGCCCTTTTTGCACCCTTTTGGTCAAAGCTTCTTGTGTGTGATTGGTGGCCCGAGAATCGAGGCCCATCCTCCTTTGAGTCATAAATATGATAAGGAGTGTGGTTGGTGCATACATTGCTTGAAATGCATTGCCATGCCAAGTTCTGTCCTCTACTGCTATCAAAAACAGATTCTGCAGGAAGATTTGGCCGGCCGGCCATCTGAAGTGCCGACCGGCCATCCATAAGCAGCCGATGGATTAGTTTGTGGCCGGTGACCATTCTTCATGGCCGGTGACCAATTCCCTCAGCCGGTGGTGTTCCACAGCATTTAGGGAAGCAACCCTGAGATTTGTACAGTCTTCAGAGAAGGATAACAGTCAAAGCAGAGGCAACTTGTGCATGGCAGTGACTTTCCGAGCGGAGCCGAGCGTGCATTGCATTGGGCCCTCTTCCCGAGGCTGTTTACTGTTTTCATTAGATTAGTTAATTTGTTAATTAATTAATTAGTCTGTAATATTTAATTAGCTTGTAGGTTAATTAACTTGTATTATTCTTTCGGCCCCTCCGAGCGAGGGCAAATTTGCAATAAGTGTGGGTGCGTGTGTGCATGTCTTCCAACCCCCACTTCTTTCTCCTTTTTACTTACCTGCTTTTGATGGTTAGTATTAGGACATGTTTACTTTAGCATATCTTATGCTATGCATGCGTGCATCATTCATTAATCTTGTATGCACCAGGCTCGGCGCATCATGCTAACTGCATAAAGTATTTCAAATCTAACTTGAATACATGCTATCTGTGCATTTTCACATGTCGTCCTTAGATTAGCCGAGCCTATTCTAGATTGCATTCTGTATGCGTTGCATTAGCTACTTAACATGGACTTGGATCATGCATTGATTGCTAACATGTTCTTCTCTTGGCTCGGAGTACATTGTAAGTATTTTTATGCTTTAGCATCTCGCATGAGTGTGAATGTCAACATGACAGCATGCTTACCATGTGGCTAGATGCTTATGTGATATAAACTACTTGAATGCCTGTGGTTGAAGGTTGGGTTGTTTGAGTTGGAACAACTCGTTGAAATCCGTGCTTTAGCCTACTTGCGAGTAGCAAATTTCAAACTGTTTTTCAAACAAACGGATATGCAATGCTTCGTTCCAAATTAGGCGATCTAGTCTATACTTGTTTGCTGTGTGCATAACATAGTAATTCTAGGCTAATAATCGGAATAAGAACACATAACATTTTCAAGAATGGATATCATGGTTAGTAGAGGCCGATCTTCGGATCGGGCGAGAGGGGGTGCTCATAGCTGACCTCCCCCAATCGTACCCAAGCTCCCAAGCCGAGGGAACTTTGGTGATGACGGACACGTGGCCTTTGGCACCAAGTCAGGGTTTCCTAAATTCCCCCATAAAAAATATTTAGGTGGCGACTCTGTATCTGGCAAAGCAGTCCATGTTTGACACTTCTTTTCAAAAATCTGTTTCTCAAAACGATTTGCCAGATTTGGACTCTTTGGTTCAGATTAAGAACCGTGACAATTTGAGAGTCCGAACTGTAGTGAGCCCAAAACAAACAGAACGGGACTCGTCCTCCCGGGGCGTTCGGGGACGTCTACAATGTATAGCAGGATGCCCAACCCTATCCGTAATGAACCCAGGAAAGAATGTCAAGTTTGTGAAGTTAACTATGACACGCCTCACAAACGAGGCCTTAGTTTCAGAACTATCGTTTGAACCCTTTTGTCTTCTTTTGATGGTCATGTTTGACCTTATCTGTATATAAGCTATGGTTTGTATAAATATGGTATTACATGGATCTAGACATATAATATCTTTTATGTGGGTATATTTGGTGTGAGTTATTAATATAAGAAATGTTTTTGTTCATTCCATTTATGCACAAGCTCATTGGACAATTATTATCTTTTGCTTCCGCTTTTGGCCCTATATGGTTATTTAAAATTGTTTTCTATCTGAGGCCGTAGGTAATCTAATGATTACTGGCCGATTATGATCCTAACCTATTGGGGCGGGTTCGGGTCATGACACCTCTGTTGCCTCATGTTCAACTCTTTTTGAGAAAAAAGATATTTTAGGCTCTTGTGATTTGTGTATAACTCAAAACGCTTCCCAAACAAGTAGTATCGCCACACTTTCAATGCAAAAACAATTGCTGCCAACTCTAAGTCATGAGTAGGGTATCGTCTCTCATGAGGTTTTAACTGCCGTGAGGCATAAGATACAACCTTCTGATGTTGCATTAACACACATCCCAAACCAATTCCACTTGCATCGGTAAATACTGCTAACTTTTCCCTTTGTACTGGTATAATTAACACCGGAGCTATAGTCAAACGCTACTTTAACTCCAGGAAAGCTCTTTCATAATCATCTGTCTATAAGAACTTCATATTCTTTTGAGTAAACTTGGTCATGGGTGTCGCAATAATGGAAAACTTCTCTATAAATCTCCTGTAATAACCAGCTAGTCCTAAAAACTCCTCACCTCTGAAGGGTTTGTAAGCTACTTCCATTCTTTGACTACAATAACTTTCTCAAGATCTACCGTTATCCCCTAGTTAGACACAACATGTCCCAAAAACCAAACTTCTTTCTCCCAAAAGTGACACTTATTGAACTTAGCATATAACTGTTGCTCCCTCAAAGTCTGCAACACGACTTTCAAGTGTTCTCTATGCTTTTCCTCATTCTTAGAATATACTAGAATATCATCTATGAAGATAATCACAAACTTATCTAGATACAGTTGAAAAATTTTGTTCATCAAGTCCATGAAACAGGTAGGAGCATTTGTCAAACCAAAAGACATTACGGGAAATTCGTACAACTCATGCTGAGTTCAAAAAGCAGTAAGTAGTATACTTTCTTCTGACACACCCATCAGATGGTAATTCGTTCTGAGATCAAACTGAGAGAAGTGTCCCCTTCAATTGATCAAACAAGTCATCAATTCTAGGTAGCGGATACTTGTTCTTGACAGTCACCTTATTCGGTTCTCTATAATCTATGCACATGAGGAAAGTGCCATCTTTCTTAGAGACAAAGATCGCGAGTGCTCCCCACAAGGAGTTAGTTGAACGTATGAACCCTTTCTGAAGTATCTTTTCCAAATGAATCTTCATCTTCATAAGCTCTTTAGGCGCCATTCTGTATGCCGCCTTAGAAATCAGTATAGTTCCCAACACTAAGTCAATGCAAAATTCTACTACCCGTCGAGGTAGAAGTCCAGGTATCTCCTGAAATACATCCTTAAACTCACATACCACATCTACCTCACTAATATCATGCTTAGGGATTTCTACCGTGTCACGACCCAAACCCGTCCCTATGGGTTTAGCACCGTAACCGGCCAGTAATCCGAGATTACCGAAGGCCAGCTTAATAGTAATACAGTAATACAGAGTATAGGGGCTGGCGGAAGCCAATACAGTAAATAAACAATACCCAATGAGCTCTGACAGTCTGTATGCAAAAAGACTTTTATTCAAAGATATACAGTCAGACAAAACAATATGTACAAATATACAATCTTTCAGGGACCTAATCCCTATTAAACAGTACAGTACAGTACATTCTATTCAGTTCTCAAAACAGTACAGAAGGGAAGAATAAAAAGACCCCTAAGCCAAAGCATGGCAGGTTCGGAACCTCGCATTGAGGCACATAGGTTGGCTCGACAAAACTGGAGTTTACCCCGACGCTTCTAGCTGCGGTCTGGTGCCTGTACACCTACATATATATATGAGCAGTGAGCTAAAGCCCAGTGAATAACACAATATGTAAAGAGGTTAAGAATGAATGTCCTTACAGTAATGAAAACAAAAGTGATTTTCAAACCCATACATATAAAGCCCTTAATTCATCAAAAATAATTACAACAAAGAAAAGAGTTTTGTGCCTCAAAACATATCCTACGCCTCTAACTCGGTGGGATCCTTTCCTGCACAAAATCTCATAAGGATGAGTATAAAGCCTAGTAGAAAAATCTTAACAAAATATATATATTATATACAATCTCACGGGATGAATGCATATGCGATATCATGTTCAAAAACATATATCTTTATCTTTTGAAACTTTTGTGCATAACGCAATCTTGAGAATTTAACAATTCAATATTGTCAATGTAGTTCGAAGAGGTGGTAAATACGACTCAAGTAATTCCTAAGTTGGTATTTGCAAGTAGGCATAACAAGCACTACCAATTCACACTTCACCAGTTGCTAATCGGAAGGCACGTGGTACCTCCTCCGCGCATGTTTTAAATCTCTCATCATAGACACTCAGGCTAACTTAACCAATACCAACCACACCCCCTATGATTCGATCACATAATATTTACCCCAAAAACAAATCAATATGATTTTGTTTCACAAAACAATGTCCTTTTTCCAATGCAATAATTAAAATCAATCGCATCAATGCTAAATGAAGTGGCAATGCAAAAATGTTCAATGCATTAACATAATCCATTTTCAATTTCTCTCACACAATTCTCCATTTGTGATCACTTTTCACATCTCTTATCAATGCAATATTGTGGGGACATAATTTTTGAATGACGAACATGTGACTGAAGTGCCAGCCGGGGTGCCGCGTATCCTGGTCATGATGCCGAGATGATCTCAGCTAGGCCGAGGTTATCTGTGAGAATACCAGAATTCGGGATAAGCGGATAAGGGACAAGAGTCCTAGAATGGGAGAAGACTTCAGTTTGGATAAAGATAAGACTCTTAGAGAGTTTATCCTATTCCTACTAGGAGTCCAAGATTAGCAGTAATCCTAAGTTCATTGGAGCTAGGCTTCTAGTAGAACTAGGTTTATGTTGGCTATAAAAGAGAGGCACCCCCATGGGTCTAAGGTATGCTTTTTATGCTCTGAATAGTGAGTTAAGTACTTTTGCCATCTTTGAGAGATAACTGACTTGATCGTCGGAGTGCCCCCGGGTGGACGAACCACCGTCGGAATCTCATCTTTCTGTTGCAGGTCATTCAGGCGCCATCTATTCTTCCAAGTGCTATCCAGCTGAATACTAGTTTGGTAGTGTGGTCAGAAATCGACTCACACAATTTGGCGCCATCTATGGGAAAGAAAGGAGAATAGATTGCCAACAATGGACAGAAAGAGAAGGTTGGGGACGACACTCTTACTAGGAGTGGGAAACCTATTGACCTTGACGTTGAAAAAGACAACTGCAACAAGGAGACTCGTGATAAGAATCACGAAGAAAAGGACGTCGGCCAGGAGGGCGACACGTCAAGGAAGTCAGACCAAAGCAGATACTATAACGAGGATGACCTCTAGGTATGGAAAGAAAGATGCCTGCGGAGGGACAACGAGATGAAAGGAATGGCAAACAAATTAATGGACCTGCAGACGGTCGTCAATTTCATGATGCAGAACAATATCATGTAGCCACCATTCCCACTACAGGACACACCGATTCCAGCAGCCAAGAAAGATGCCCAGAAAAATGGGTAGAAAACAGTCCCCCAGCACACTAGGGCCGAGAGGAACTCTCATCGGCCTTCGAGGGAGGTTGGGTGAGGAGAGTCAAGAAGGGGAGATTCACGAAGGATGCACCATACCAAGGAAGCTGACTCCAAAGAACATCGCACGTTCAAGGGCAAGAGTTGTGCTTCGACGCAACTAATGGAGGAAGGTCCAAGAGGACTCATCATGACACTGGGAGTAGCACACCAAAAAAGATGAAATCCGTTGATAGCTAAGCTCCTGGACGGACCAAGGAGGATCTGAGGGAAGGGAACTACTTCCAGAAGAAGAACAACAAGGATGCCGAGGAGTAAATCCCCGTAAAACCAAAACAAAGAAGAAACCATTCTCGATGGAGTTGACCAAATTCAAGCCTCGAAGAGTTAACCATGCACGCGGAGATTCCAGTATACGATGGTAAGATCGGACCCAACTTTCATCGATGGGGTTTGTACCTGAATCAATGGCATTGAGGTACACGCACTGGAACACACAGACTTGCTCTGCAAGGTGTCCTCCTCATCCTTCGGGAATCGCATCGACTAGTTATCAAAAGTTGCACGAAAAGAAATGTGAAAACTTGGGAACCTAGCTGAAGGATGTGTTGGGTGG
>NW_021026220.1:488922-504762 GCF_004153795.1 Camellia sinensis | reverse complement strand
TAACAAGCTCCAGATATTTTGTAACAGACCCCTTTGTGCTTCTTGCCACACTCAGAACAGGGTGGTATGAAACCACTTCCTTGGCTGGGCTAGTTGTTGACCCCGTGTTCTGTTTCTTATTCACTGGGTTATGCTTGCCTTTCTTAAACTTGAAACCCTGTCTCTTACCACGCCATTCAGACGCTGGTGTTTCAGTTTTCAGTGCTTCGATGTTCGACTCAGCCATCAAAGCTCGGTCCAGGACATTCACATAATTCGGTAATTTCAAAACATTTATTCTGTCAAGAATTGCAACATTAAGGCTGCCTTCGAACTTTCTGGCCTTCTTGTAATCAGTGTCCACCATATGCAATGCATATCTCGCAAGCTCGGTGAACTTTGTTTCATATTCACCAACGGACATTGTGCCCTGCTTCAGCTGTTCAAACTCTGTCACCTTTCTATCCCTAACACACTAAGGGAAATACTTCTCAAAGAAGGCTCCCTTGAATTGAGCCCAAGTCATAACCGTATTTTCATTACGGATGAGCATCCACCAGCTTCTAGCTTCTTCTTGCAGAGTAAAGGTGGCCAATAGCACTTTATGTGCTTTAGAGCACGGAAAAACCTCAAATAATTTTTCAGTCTCAAGAACCCATGCTTCAGCCTTTAACGGTTCAAGGCCTCCCTGAAAGGATGGCGGTTTCATTTTGCTGAACTTGTGGGTGAGAGCTATTATGTCCCCATCATTAGCGTTAGTATTCTGTTCCGGAACAGCCGGAGGAGGAGGTGGGGGCAGTTGATTCTGTTGCTGGTCTAATCTTTCAGTTGTCAGTTCCATCATCCGTTCCAGTCTGGCCATTCTGGCCTCAGAGGATGAGGATTCGGTTGCAGTGTTTGTATTATCCATTTCACTATAAGCAGTTGTAACAATTATCAATATAGACAATCATTGTTTACACAGGTTCATACTTTAGCATATATTCAGTCGGTCATATCACACACTTATCATGCTCATGTAATGCCCTAATCACTTTTCTAGGACATCCTATAGCTCATTCGGACACGTGTGTGCGGTATAACTCGTGGTAAGTATCACTCTGATACCACTCTGTCACGACCCAAACCCGCCCCTATGGGTTTAGCACCGTAACCAGCCAGTAATCTGAGATTACCGAAGGTCTGCTTAATAGTAATACAGCAATACAGAGTATAGGGGCTGACGGAAGGCAATACAGTAAATAAACAATGCCCAATGAGCTGTAACAGTCTGTATGCAAAAAGACTTTTATTCAAAGATATACAGTCAGACAAAACAATATGTACAAATATACAATCTTTCAGGGACCTAATCCCTATTAAACAGTACAGTACAGTACATTCTATTCAGTTCTCAAAACAGTACAGAAGGGAAGAATAAAAAGACCCCTAAGCCAAAGCATGACAGGTTCGGAACCTTGCATTGAGGCACATAGGTTGGCTCGACAAAATTGGAGTTTACCCTAACGCTTCTAACTGCGGTCTGGTGCCTGTACACCTACATATATATATGAGCAGTGAGCTAAAACCCAGTGAATAACATAATGCGTAAAGGGGTTAGGAATGAATGTCCTTACAGTAATGAAAACAGTTCATTGGTTCAGTATTTCAGTCGTTCAGTCAGTACAGTCATATGTGGTACATCCATTAGCATAACAGTATAGTAAACAGTAGGTCTTAAAAGACCGAACAGTAGTGATGGCCATCAGTCAGTAAACAGTAGTGGTTCCAACAAGGGAACCGACAGAGATCTCTGTAACAGTAACAGTAACAGTAGGTGCCAAGGATGCCACAATACAGTTCAATATACAGGACATACATTCATTCAATTAACAGTATTCAATTCAAAAATAGTACAGTTCAGTTGTTCAGAAAATAATCATTTTTGAACATATCTTTACACAATCGTTACTCACAGAGTTCTGGGCTACAGTAAACTAGAGCGCGTCTCCCCAGTCGCCAACCCTACACAGTTAACAGATTGAACACACGCTAAGCTACACATTTGGGAAAGATAACAGCTTAATCCCTAATGCCTCGGTGTGTTTCTACATCTACATCCTCAAAAAGATGTCTTAAACTAGGTCTAATAATGCCTAGGATGAGATGAGGATGCAAAGATGCACTTTAAAAGCATTTTCAGAATATTCAGAAAACAGGGGTCACGCTCGAGCGTAGGTTACTCCGCTCGAGCGGATATGCAGACAAAGGTTTCCGCTCGAGCGTAGACTTACCCGCTCGAGCGTTCTGCAAAACAGTCAAAGTGCTGGAAAGGCGAAAATCACGCTCGATTAGGCGCTCGACACCCACTCGAGCATGAGACACAATGTCCCGCTCGAGCGTCAATTAATCCACTCGAGCGGACTTCAAAACAGAACAAAAATGCTGGGAGCACGATTTCCACGCTCAAGCGCCAGTCACCCCGCTCGAGCGTGAGTCCAGATTCTGGAAATTCCAGATTCGAACCTCATGCTCAAAACCAAGTTTTCAAACCATAAATTCGATCCTCTTGGGCCAATTTTCCAGAAAACACATCAAAACTCATACTTTAACATGATTCAAAGCTCAATTTGCAAAATCAAAGCCCAAGGGTGTTTCAAATAAACTCGATTTGAAACCAATTTTCATGAACAATATTTCAAACATGACATGCATGAGTTTAACTCAATTCAAAGCTTCAATTTCATGCTCTAGTGAGCCAATTCTTCCAAGGACAAGATGAAATCATGGACTTAAACACAATATGAACATGCATGTAACATTTTACCATGAAATCAACTCACAACTCAACAATTCAAACATGCATGCATGGAATGAGCTTCAATTTGACATGCTAGGACTTGAACATAACTCAATTCATCAATTGAGACATGAACAATGCAAGAATCCACTTAAACACAACAATGAGAGGTTGAATTCCTCACCTAGAGCTTCAATTACAAGTACAGAAGTCCAATTAGGCAATTCTCCTATGATCCCTTCAAGTCTTCTAAGCCAATTCTCTAGAACAATTCAACTCTCCCTCACTCTCTTCCTTGGTCGGTTGAAGGCAACAAAAAGGCTGATGAGGTGTGTTTGATACAAAGGAATGAGTCTCAAGAGTGCTAAGTTAATGGTCCACTAGTGGTGGCAAAATGGTGAATAAGGCCAACTATGCAATTAAGCTCATTTTAATCTAATTTAATCATACCTAATCAGTTTTCAGGTAAATATACCATAAAATCCTATAAATTATGAGGATCATGAAACATTAATCAATCTCTGCTTCGGCCGCCGATAAGGCCTTCAATTAGCAGTTCAAACATAAAAACACAAACAAATAATCAAACAATCAAACAGATAGACATACAATTGAACAGATATACTCAGTCAATTCAGTTTCAATTTTAGTCAGTCAGTCAGTTCAGTAGTTTATTCAGTTCACTTATCAGTCACAATCAGTTCAGTTTAACGGTAATCAGTAGTTTATCGGTAAACAGTAGCGAGGGTTGTTACATACCGAGCACAGAAAACTCGTTATCACCGACTCTCCTCTATTGCTATAAGTATGGGTAAGCCATGGCATACTAGGAATATCTATATTCATAGTCCTCCCAGCACAATCTAGAGTCACAAAGTGTTTTCGCAGCCAATCCATACCCAAAATAATTAAAAACCCTAATACAATTAGGTCCACATACAAGACTCAGCCCGACATACCACATCTACCTCACTAATAACATGCTTAGGGATTTCTACCGAGCACAGAAAACTCGTTATCATCGACTCTCCTCCATCGCTATAAGTATGGGTAAGCCATGGCATACTAGGAATATCTATATTCATAGTCCTCCCAGCACAATCTAGAGTCACAAAGTGTTTTCGCAGCCAATTCATACCCAAAATAATTAAAAACCCTAATACAATTAGGTCCACATACAAGACTCAGCCCGCAAAATCAATCTCAAAATCTTTACACATCTCATAAAGAGTAACTGTCCCTTCCAAAGGGGTCTCAACATGAATAAGTCTAGACAATGAGGTAGTTATAAGGTGTTCTCTTTCTACAAACTATTTAGATATGAAATAATGTGAGGCACCTGTATTAAAAATTACTCTAATGGGTTCTTGAAAAAGATTAAATGTATCTTGCACTTTGTCATTTCCTGGCATCACTGCAAATGCCCTGACTGGAGTTGCCTAACCCTGTCGTGTCTGCTGTTTCTAAGAACAATCCTTGACTACATATCCCAACTGCTGACACCCAAAACATTTCTTATTAATCGGTTGAGGTGCTACTGCTCTGATAGGTGGGGGTCCCTCCAACTGAGGTACGGAAGGACGATAACCCATCTGTGGCACCTGTTGCCGCTATCCTTGATAACCTTATGAGTGCAGACCACCCTGTCTCTGATAATAATGCCTCTGCGGCTAGAAATTTCCCTGAGGCCTGAAATTACCCTGAGGTCTGAAATTTCCCTGACTACCTTGTTGTTGTGGCCTTTGAAATTACTGACCCCTATGCCTTTTATCGTAAGGTCGGTATATGTTCCCTTCACGCTGCTGGAAATGACTCCCCTTTAGAAGTCTCTCCGACCTTGGCCTTCCCTTCTTTAAATTGTTTCTCATTTTCTTCATACTTCAGTGCCAAGTCAAGAACTCTGTCAAACGATTCAGCATCAAAGGGAATAAAGAACTTAGACAGGTAATGATTTAATCCCTTAACAAACTTCTAATTCTTCTTCTCCTGCGTGTCAACCAATTGAGGGGCATAACAAGACAACTCATTAAACTTGGTGACATACTCGACCACTGTTCTATCCTCTTGAGTCAACTTCAAAAATTCATCATTCAGTTGAGAACGAATAGCAGGAACAAACTTCCTATTAAAACGGGTCTTGAAATTTGTCCAAGTCAAAGTTGTCAAATTTAGACTCTCCTTACATGAGCTCCACCAAAATAGGGCTACTCCCTCAAGTTGGTGTGAAGCCAACTCCTGTTTTTGGACCTTGATGAGCATCATACGACCAAACACCATCTCAGATTTCTGGACTCAAGTGTCAACTATAGTGGGTTCTTCATCTCCAGAGAATTTCTGACCTCCTAAAGAACCAAAGTCTTTGTTTCTCTTCGCAAAGGGATCTCCCTGCTAGCCTTAATTATTGTTCTGCACAACTTGAAGTAACTGAGCCATCATGTCCCCCACATTAACCTGTAGAGTATTGGTTGCTCCGGTAGCAACCGCCGCCGCCGTCGCATTAGCAGTTGTTTCTTCCCCTGTACCACTAGGCTCAGAATTTCTCAAATTATATCTTCTAGCTATCACCTTCAAATTAAACTCACAAAAAGAATTCGTTCATAAATACTTAGAATAAATTCAACCACCAAACTAAACCAGCTAACCCTTGTTTCCACAATCCGAGGATCACCTAAACTCTCACAATTCTAGGATAACCTAGAGCTTTGATACCCAACTGTCATGCCCCAAAATTTAAATAATTAAATATTAAATTAGGAAAAAAAATCCCAATCAATATTTCATCATCCAAATCCTAAAGGTGAAACAAAATCTAAATGTTTACGTCTTAATCTGGTTTAAGTAAATTTCAATACTCAAAAAAAAAAAAAATTACAAGGGATAAAAAATAATAATTAACAAACGCTAACCAAACTATCCATCATAAATTCATAACTATCCAATTCCTCCAACATTAAAGTCGCAACAAATAGTCAAAACAACTTAAATAATGCAAAGTTAGAAAATAACCCACAATGCCAAATTATCAAAATACTAAGGTCATAAAAAATAAATAAACTAATATCAACCCTAAATTAGAAAACAAAAGAAGTCTGAGAGACATGTCTTACAACCATCGTTATTTCTCGTCACCACCACAGTCCCAACTAATCCTGCAAAAAAAGCTCGGCTACGCTCAAACAGAACGCATCTGAGATGCCAAAAGACAAAACGGGTCAGTATTCAAGTATATTAGTATGAGTACAAGATTTGACACTCACGCATCCACCAAACACAAACAAAAGTACATTTAATTCTTGTTATAGGATAAGACAAGTAGTTCTACCTGTATCGAGACGAAGGGATAGTTTCCCGAGATACGGTAGTATTTAGTTTCTTGCTAGTACACAACTAAATATAAATTGAGTATATAAAATAAATAAATAAATAAAATATGGTGGGTCAGCCCTGCATAAAAAATTAGTAAGTCCCACCATTCTACAAAAAATAAAATTAGTATAATTTAATCATAAGTAAATTATTAAAGAAGTATGAAAATATACCGCTTCATGCTTAAATCATTCAAATGGACCAAAACTCAAAGAATAAATGTTATACATAATCAAATTTACTAAAAGGTATTGCAGATGGATTTAATGGAAACTGAATAGGTTGAGAGAAAAACTTAATAGGAGAACCTAGACGGAATTCGACTGAAAAACTTGAAGCTGAAAATGAAAAGACACTATCTTAAGATGACTTTTTTCGAAAAAGTTCAAAACACAAAAAGTGTTCAGAATAATATTTTAATCCAGTTTGCGTGATATCAGTGAAAAGGAGCTCGTTTTGTGGGTTAAAACAGCATCTAAAGTCTGTATTGCTAAAATGAATAAAAACTATTGTAACCAAGATCATCCGATTACAAGTTTTAATTGATCTTTTTAGTAAAAAAGTTAAATGCAAAAGTTGTCTAGAATTACGTTTACATGCCTCTGTCCAAATTTCGTAATTTATCGAGATCTTTTACTATTTTTCAAGATATACAAATCAATATAATTCAAACTATACCAATAAACTCATATTTAATTCTTTGAACCTTAATTTCACCACTTCAGCCCTTCACTTCTGGCCTACACATATATTCCATGTGTCTCCTGTATACCTAACACCGCTCCGAAGCCAAACTTGTACGGAGGTATCATCCCCGAATTTGACTCACACTCCACAGATGGTTAGTATATACATACACGTGTAAATCAAAGCACTCATCTACTCCTGAGAAAGAGGCAACAATATATATATATACACAAACACTCATCTACTCATGAGAACAAACATGACAATTCCGAGCCTATGGCATTCAAACAAATCTCATAATTCTCACTTTTTTTTATACACTTTTTCTCACCAGTACTTAAATAAAACAACAATTCATTGAGTCATGGTGGAGTATTTTAATTTATCTATAGGTTCCTAATTTAATTTAATTTCATATATCCATGAGTTTGATTGCATCCATAAAATAAATATATGTATAAAAACCCTAAACCTTACATGTACAACTAATCAAAATAGTTGAAATCAATCTATCATCTACACGCAAGTACAATATCAAACCAACATCAAATAAATAAATAAATAAAAACAACAAAATAAATATAAATCAAGGAAAGTGGGTTTTGCACTCATAATTATTTTTTTAAAAATCAAAGAAATACTTAGAGAATTAATGAAACCACCAAAATAAAACCCTCTCTCTCTCTCTCTCTCTCTTCTTTGCCGCACATCACAAAGCCCTCTTTTTTTTCCCCTTGTTAGTGACAACCTCTAATGCTTATAACCTAATTGACATTATATTATAATTTGTTGTATAAATACAACCTATATAAATATGCTATATAAGATCAATATATATAACACTTTTTTTATATATACATATTCGGATTAATTATATAATTAAATATCACATAAAATTAATTAAATATCATATTAAATTCTCATGTATTCACTCATGTATCCACACAATTAATAAAGTAATAATAATGACTTACGAAAAATTAGGGTCACTACAAATTTATTGTGGACCCCAATACTAAAAGTTTGAGAAAGATATTAGACCAATTTTCCCTTTGGATAGTGAAATGAACAAATAATAATAATAAAAATACAATATAAGTTTTTTTTTTTTTTAAGTATCTATTTAAATTTAGAGTAAATAATGCTTATTTCTCTTGATATTTGAAGTAAATACAGTCTACACATTTTTGATATAATTATACTTTCTCAAGATTTTAATTCATATAACACATAAGTCTTTATTAATAATTTGTAAATCATGTAAATGCAAAATGATATTAAATTTTTATTTTTATTTTTTTGGTCAATATATTTATCTTAATGTCTACTCACTATTAGTATTAGTTTTGATCGTTTTAATCATACCAAAAGAGGTATTAGTGTAATCATATAAAAAATATGAGATTAAATGCATTTTTTCCATAAATTTAAATAATAAAAAAAGTTAGTGTAATTCTAATAATATAGAGAGCTAGATAGATTATTTTTTAGTTGAAATGATGAAGAATCAAAAGTTACACATTATGTTTACTTAAATATCATTAGAGACTTGAAAAAAAATTAATATAAATTGCACATATATATTATTTTCATTCTCTTTTAAAATTATTTAAGTAACTGTTGCTTCATCCAAAACAAAAAATTAGAATGCTGTGTTAGCGCGCAAAACAAAAAAAAATGCTTTCACGGTGTTTGGTTTCAATTTTTTAAATTTAATTTTTTGAAAATAAGCTTTTTGTTTTTAGTGAGTATTTTTAAAATTTTATGTAATTTTTTATTTTTTTAGATGCACTTTACTTAAATGTATCCAAAAATTAAAATATTTGTAAAAAAAATTAATAAATATACAAGAATATAAAAAATGTACTAAATTCTCATTTTTTTTTTATTTTTTATTTTTGGTATTTTATGAATTTTCTAAAGATTGTTCTCACAAATATTATAATTTTTAAGTGTATTTATGTTGAGTGTATCTAATTTTTTTTTAAAAAAATGCTTAGAATATTAAAAAATTTAGTGAAAATAAAAAAAATGAAAAATAAAAAATTTCAATTTTTTAAAGAAGTAAATCCTAAAAAATCAAAACAAACAAGCTTATTTATTTAATTTTGTTGGGTTAGGTGAGAAATTTTAAATGTCTATTAATTAATTGTAGTTGGGTTGCAAATGGCCCTCGATTGGTATTATATGTGTTCAGCTTGTCTCATGTTGAGATTAAGATTGGATCCGTCTAATCTAGTCCATGAGTCTATTTTTGGGTTCATTTGATAATCCGAATCATTCAATGTATAGAACTCGTCGCATATTATATCCCTGTAAAAAATCACGTTGATCGTATATCAATAGCTATTTGAATTCTGTCAACCGTTTATTTTTTCACCATTCATTTTTTTAATATAAATCTAATCCGATCAAATAACTATTGAAATCCGATCAACGTGATGTTTTATAAAGACATAGTACTCGACAAGTTTTACACATTGAACAGTTCGAATTATCGAAACAAGACCCAAAAATGAACCCATAGGTAGAACTAAACGGATCCAATCTTGATCTCAACATGAGACAAGTTGGGCCCTTCTATTATAATGCCGAATATTTTCCTAAACTTAAATTCATTTGTTGCTCCAATAATTGTCTAAAAACAACTTCACTAATTTCACTGCGTTTGTCTAAACCTTTGCATTGAGCTTCCTAGCTATTTGGAAATAATGGTCATTTTTTTTTATTATTATATTATAATTCAAATAAGGTTCCTTCTTTAAAGAAAAAAGTCAAAAAAAAGAAAAAGAAAAAGAAACCTTTGTTTCAAATTTATCTTTATCAATTATTACCAATTGACTAAGATGATCAAAACCAACTGGCCTAATGAATCAACAATTAATGATAAGAGAAAACAATAATCGCCGCTAATTTTTGTCACTCGGTAAGTATTATTTACAAATAACATATTTTTTTTAATTGATGGTATATAAGAGTGACTAACTGAGATAGCTTAGTTAATTTAGTGCATTTTAAGCAAAAGCATATATAGCTTCCGTTTGGAAAGTGGGTTGGCTTTTTGAGTATTTTAGCCTGGGCTAAAAAGCTTAGTTTGGAAAGGATTTTTTGACTTTTTGACTTTTTTTGTGAGAGAAGAGTGTAATAATTATAGGTTGAATGTGATGTTTTGTTTGTTGTGACTAGAATAGCCTATTTTGTCTTTTGTGACTATTTTAACCCCAAAATCACTTGCCAAACACCACCATAATAGATTATAAAACTTTACCCAAAAGAGAGAATTAGAATAGCATAAAGTATTGTATCAAACTCATTAGCATACTCTGAAGTGTTTCATTGTTGGTAGATCAAATGATCAACAGTTCATTAAACAATACAAGCCATTCAGAAGATAGAAGGTCTAAAGCAAAAGCTCTTATTTAGGGATTATTTCGGATAAATTATATAAGTGCATTTTTTTATTTTTTAGATAAAAAAGTAGAGAAAAAAAAAAGATGGTAGTTTGAAATAATTTTTTAACTTTTTACGAAAAAATGTGTATTAAAATATTGTATAAAATAACAAAATTATGAAATTACCTTCCCTCACACAGCCAGCAATACTGCGCTGACTTTCTATCTCTTTTCAAATTATTATTATTATTATTATTATTATTATTATGTTATGGAATGGTGTGGCTTCAAGTGTGCCACGTTTTCTGACCTTTTGGGAAGTTGTGGTTGCACAGTTTTGTGTAGCACTGTTTTTTGACTTTTATAGGTGATGCCAGACCCCTTAGTGCCTTAAGCAAAAGCAACACACGTATGAACTTATTTATTTTTTTAGTGACTTTTTGACTTTTATAGGTGATGCCAGACCCCTTAGTGCCTTAAGCAAAAGCAACACACGTTATTAACCTTTGGCCACGTTTGGTAGAGCTGTGGAAAATTGATTATAGATTATAACTTAACAGATTATAGCTTATAGCTGTGAACATAAGCTATTAACCTGTTTGGTGCAGCTGTGAAATTATGGATTTAAACTGCAGAGTAGTGTTTGGTTGATAAACTGTAAAATAACTTTTTGCTATATAATTGTCCTTTTGACCCTTACATGATATAAAAATGATTATTTTGTCATTTTTTTTAGTTTTAATTTAAAAAAAATTATTTCATTAATAAAAGTTAATATAATTAGTATTACAAAAATTATTATTTTCATTAATAGTATCAATTAGTATAAAATTATTTCATTTTTTCATTATAAATTAATTAGTATCAATTAATGGCTTAAGTAGCATCAATTGATACTAAAATTATTAATTAGTATCAATTAATATAAAATTTATTTCATAAATGGCTAAAATGCTTAATGATTATTATTATTTTTTTATTAAAAAAACACTGAAAACCTCCACACACACAAAAAAAAAAACAAACACTGAAAATTCTAGCTCCAGTAGGCACAGCGGCGACGTGGCGGCGCTAGGGTTTGAGATCGCCTCGCACGTGGCAGAGCTAAGCACAACAGCGACGTGACGACGGCATTAGTTCAAATCACGATGGCGATGAACCAACGCTGGAGAAAGAGAACTTGAGTGACAAAATAAAGCCGGAGAGAGAGAGAGTTGGTCGTTGATAGTCACCGTCGAAGGCACAGCGGCGATGAGGGATAAGGGACGACGACGGACGGTTGATCGTCACTATCGATCGTTACGCAGTCAATCGTGACTCTAGGGTTTCAAAGCACGAGGGTTAGAGTTTCGCACCTTAATTGAGATCGCAGACATGGAAGCTCGATCGTAAAGCTAGGGTTTACAACACGATGGTGGTGGTGAAGAGAGAGCAAAGAGAGAGAGAAAGAGAGAGAGAGAAAGAGAGAGGTGTTGAGAACAGGTGTTGAGCGCCGGAAATCGTCTCTCGCCGGAAATGGCCTGTCGGAAATCGCCTCTCTCTCTCTCTCAGAGAATAAATGTGATCTTTGTGGTTTATATAATGGCAATTTGGTAATTCTTCAAATTAGTAAAGGGTATTTAAGTAATTTTGTCTCTCAATTTTTAATTTTCCGCTTAAGTTGAATCCGAAAAGCACCCCTCATGTTACTCAGCCAAAAATCACTTTTTTGACTTAATTTAAGCTATAAAAAATGATTTTAAGCTCCATCAAACACACCAAAACAATTCAAAATAATCTAAAAACTGAGTTAAGCTAAAATTAAACTCTATCAAACAAGCACTTTATACAAGAGAGAGACTAGGAAAACACTAGATAGTAGTAATCTCAAAAAGTGTATCAAACATGTCATTACCATCTGCAATTAAAAATGCTTTGTTATAAGTGGATCAAATGATGAACAGTTAAAAAAAAAAAAAAGGACACTAAAAATCTAAACAGGCAATTAACGAAGATTTGAGTTGTGACCCAGACACTAATATGAACCTCCTTGAGTAGAACTCATTTTAAAAAAATTATTTAAAAAAAAAAAAGTGTTAAAGAAATTTATATGTATATAATCAAGGCTTTTATTAATTGATGTGAGATTGTAATAGAGCCACGGAAGCCACCTTTTTTATAAAGGGAGATAAAATTATATATATCTTGTCATCTGTATGTCAGCTTTAGCCAGAGTTTCATACCCAAGTTATTTTATATATATGTATGTGTATATATATATATATTTGCAAGTGTAAGCAAAAGCATTAATTCAAAATATTAATCAAATTCCTAGTCTTTCTCTTGTATAAAGGTTAATAACATGTGTTGCTTTTGCTTAAGGCACTAAATAAGAGCTTTTGCTTAAGGTGTAGCAAGCATGTTCATTAGCATACACCCCAAAAAATCAAAAATAAAAATGATATGTCTCGGCACATAGCACACTATAGTGGCACTCATCATAATCTGCTTGATAAAATTAATTAATTAAAAATTAAAATGTAGCTTCAGACAACAACAGAGTGCTTATCCAACGGAAGATTGAACCAATTAGGCCTAACTTAGTTGGCCACCATGCCTTCTTTAGGGCTTAATTTCAAGGAAGTCATGGGTTCAATTCCTCTTAGGAGGGTTGAATTAAGGGAGTGCAAGCACTTAGGTGCTTTGCCAAGGGTGGGGAGATTTTCTCCCATAGGTGCTAATCTAATAACTAACAACTAATATTTGTCGATCAAAAAAAAAATAAAAAAAATCCAACGGAAGATTGCTCTAATCGACAAAGAATGTTTATTTTTATTTTTACAATGATAGAAGGTGTAAAAAAATATATTTTACTTATTAATGCTAGTAGATTAATAATGTCAAATTATTACAGCATGCTAATGCTAATGTTAATGCATTGTCTCGAATCTAAGACTTCACCTGTAGTTTGGCACGTAGGGTGGCTTTTAAAAAGTACAAAAAGATAAAATAGATAATAAATTAATAAGATAAAATGTCACATTCAAACCATAATTATTTCACTTTTTCTCTTATAAAAAAATTAAAAAATTCTTTCAAAATGGAGCTAAAATAATCAAAAAAATCAAAAGTCAAGCCAAAAAAATTCTTCCCAAACGAACCTGAGTGTTTCCTTATGACCACTTAGGCTATGGTCTAAGTTTGAACTAATTTGATTATTGATATTTTTAATTGTGATATTTATCTTTAGTTAAGTTGCAATTTGTGTTAATAAATTAATAGAGTTAAATTATTACAACATGCTAATGCTAATGCTAATACATTGTCTCCTAATGCTAATGCTAATGCTAATACATTGTCTCAAATCTCAGACTTTACCTCATTGGCCCTGTTTGGTAGAGCTGTGGGAAAGTAATTATAGCTTATAACTTAACAACGTATAACTTATAACTGTGAACATAAGCTAATTTTTTACTTATAAATTAAGCTTCTCCTTCCCCACTCAAAGAATAAGTTGATTTTTGACTTACAAAAAGCTATAAACTGTATTATTAAGCTGAACCAAACACATCAAAATAGCTTAAATTAAGCCAAAAGCCGAAATAAGCTGGAAATAAGCCCTACCAAACAGGGCCATTAAGTGTTTCCTCAGGACCACTTAGGCTATGGTCTAAGTTTGAACTGATTTGATTATTCATATTTTTAATTATGATAATTAATCCTTTATCTTTAGTTAAGTTGCGATTTGTCCCCACCATTTAAAAAGTTGACAAAAATAATCACATGGTGATCATGTACAATTTCACATGTTTAATTTCTGTAAGTTTCTTAAATGGAAACTCACACATAAATAATTTTTATAAAACTTAAATCTACATTTATATTTTATTTTGTAAAAAATTTTAATCATCATAGCACAATTGTAAAAAAATTTAGAACCTACATGTGAACTTGTATTCATTTGCAATCCATAAGGATGTCATTCACTTGCGAGGTACTTCCTCATGGAGAGTGACAGTAGGGCACATGGAAAGGATGTCACATGACATAGGTGACCTGTCTTTCAATGCAAATCCTTCAAGTTCATGACCCTACTCGTATTATCTTTCTTTCACATCATTTTTGGGGTTTCCAAATTCTATTTATAAGCTAAACACTCATATGCGCTATACACTTACTGGACAAAGTTTTTTTTTTTTTTTTTTCTTTACAGGAAAATCCTCTCACTTTTCCGCAAGTTCAGGACAGCACCCATTGTAAAGATCGCTAAGGTGTCCTGTTGTTCATTTCAAGAAAGAGACTATAATTTGAGGAACTTACCCGACCTTTCAAAAACAAGTTTCGCTTAAGTTAGGACTCGCGTAGCAGAGAGTATTGAGTTCACACCAAGTGTTATGGTAATAACAATTTGAGGCTAACCTCCTAACCAATTGTGCTATGCCCAAAAGATTGGTACAAAAAGTTTCAAACTTAAAATCTGAAATCTTAACTCCCAAACCTTTACCGGGTTACCAAACACCCTTAGTTAAAGTTGCTAAACAAGGGTGTGCCTACCACAAGGACGTGCCTACCACTGTAATTTGCCAACCACCCTTTTAGTCTTACTGGACAAAGTTGCTAAACAAGGATGTGCCTACCACTGTAATTTGATGTTCCCAACAATGGTTGCTTTAAGGCTGCAGCATTTTCAAATCAATTTCACATCTGTGTTGTGGAATAACCCAACACACCAACAACAGAAATAAGAAAACACTCAATCGCACACCAAGAAATTTACGTGGTTTAACAAAATTATTTACGTTTACGATTTACGTCAATTTTACTCTCTTAGAAAGTATAAAAAGAGAGAATACAATAAGGGTGTGTTTGATTGGACGGACTGGAAAAGGGGGGATTAGAATCCATCGGACTTGAGTCCTGGGACTGTGAATCCCCGGACTATTTGGTCGGATTGGATATGTATCCTGTGTTTGTTTTTTCATGAGATTAGATGTCTGGATAGGACTATTTTCAGTGAATCCAATGTTTGGTTGGACGGACTGGATAGGATAAATGAACAAAAGACTATTTTGCCCTTTTTCAATTGTTTACTAAGTAATAGTAATATTAAACATATCTTTAATATTTTAATTATTTTTAATTAAATAAATTTGTTTTTTTAAATTAAATAAATAAATAAATAAAATATCAATAAAAAATTTTTTAAATCATTACTGTATAACAAATCATTATTTTTTTTTACATACAAAACTTTACTGTGTTTGTTTATTTACACAATTAAATAAATTTATTTTTTTACACAATTAAATAAATAAATAACCACTAAATTTGTTTATATTATTTTTTAATTAAAATTTTAAATAAAACACCTATTACAATTTAAATAATGAAATTAAATAAATTATAAACAAAATTTTAAAATAAAACATCAATAAAATATCTATAAAAAATTATTTTAAAAAATTAAATAAATAAAACATCAATAAAAAGTTAAATAAAATTATTTTATTTTTAAATTGAGACATTTAAATTTTATTGAATTTTATTAAATATAATACATAATTAAATAGTAGAGGGTCAAAATGGTCATTTTCGCATCTAATCCCAACAGTGGATAGAGAATGATTTATACTTTGATATGATATGAGTGTGTCATTG